>JAJPUD010013181.1:0-30985 GCA_023553655.1 Myrmecobius fasciatus | reverse complement strand
AGTGGCCATTCACAAGCATTTACATTGCTACTGTATTAAATTTAACATGGTTTTATGTGATTTTTTTGTTTCTTTTTTATTTTGAAATATTGGAATTTCCTGTTGTCTATTAACTTTATAAATAACTGCTTCTGTCTGATGTATAATCCACAAAAGAAACAGATTTTTTTTAACAAAATAGAGATATACCTTATGGAATTAGATACTTTTAAATTTCTATTTTTAGAAAGGGAATGGAGGCAAGTAGTTAAAAAGTTGGTCTCAGAATTAGAATGACCTGAATCAAGTCCTTTGTGATCCGGGCAAGTTATTAAACCTCTATGTTACCCACATAGATCTTAAGATTATAATTTAAGTATTAGATACTTTTGTGCAAGATAGAAGATGTTTTTCTTACTGGGGCATCTCTATACCAATGAAACAATTATGCTAAAATTAAAAAAGAGAGAGGAAATGTCCTGTAGGACAGCTCCAGTTATTGAATTAATTCTCCTGGACAAAATGATCCACCTAAAAGGATAACAACAGTGGCCCACAAGGCAAATTTAAAACATTTTTGTTTCTCTTTTTGACCACATATATACAGAACTAAAATACTCTTTTAATTCAAACTGGAATTCCATTAACTATGTAGGTTTTGGACTTCACAATAAGAAATATTAATGTACCTCTTTTTGTTAAATTGACTGTGGTTTTGGAGATATGGTGCCAATTAAATATGGAAAAAATGAAATGAAAATATTAAAAGCAATCATCATCCAAACAACTATTTGGTCTAAACAACATCAAGACTAGCTTTATGAAACCTCCTGTGGGTCTCTACTAAGGTTACAACACTTCTGATAACCCAAAATCTTGTTTAAAGGAACAGAATCTGCAAATGAGACAAGCCCCTTCATAATATTATTTAGATTTGATTATGATTGGGGAAGCTAGATGGCACAATGCATAGAGCACCAGCTCTGAAGTCAAGGGCACCTGACTTTAAATCTAACCTTAGACACTTAACAATTATTAGGTGTGTGATCCTTGGCATGTCACCTAAACAATTGCCTTGCCAAGAAAGAAGTTAAAAAAAAAAGGAAAAGATTTGACTAGAATCACTTCTACATTTCCAAAATTTTTCAGAGACAACCAGTAGAACACAAAACAGAGAGATGCTGGTTAATTGATAATTCAATAGTTAATCACCTGATTTTTTTGAGCTAACAACATGTTTTTTTTTCAGCAATGATAACCATTTTTATAGTTTTTCTTTATTCTCTTTCTGTCAATCAGTATTGTTTTTTTTTTTCATTTATTAAAGGTTACCTCGCCAGATTATTATAAAAAGAAGGATCTTTGATTGTATTCTGGGAATCAGCAGGTTATATCATAAAAAGAACATTTGTATGAATATCAGGAATCCAGTTCTGATCACACCTCTTCTTTTAAATCATTGTGTTTTCTCAGGCAAATATTTTTCTATGTAAAATCAGTTCTATTCCCCAGCATGCCATAATGACCACTCCAAAAATCATCCCTCAGAAAACAATCCTATTATCTCCTGATTTCCTGGCTTGGGATCCTACTGTTCTTATTGATAATTTCCATTCATTTATTATATCTGCACCCTGGAAATAATAATTATTTCCTAGTCATCATATCCATACTATAATATTTCTATGTTTATACTCTCTCATGCTTTCCAAGTCTGAAATCAAAATCATATCAATCCTATTATCACTCCTACAAAAAATGTGTCAATCTCATTCCTTATGGCTTTTTCTCATAGTTACTATGATTTTATAAATCAAAACCTTCTTCAGCATCATTCCCTTAAATGTGATTGCTCCTTTTAATAGGTCACAAATTTTTCAAAACAAATAATAGCTTTGCTTGTGCATTTGTTACCCATAGGATTTGACACAATACTTGGAACACAATAAGTATTTAATAACTTTTTTTATTCCTGTATTTATTTCCCATTTGGCCCTGTCTCCACATCAGTAAATTAAGGAATTAGATTACAATCTCTATAACATTCCACCCACCTCTAATATTCTATAGTGCTTGAAAAATTTGAGATCCTGGTCATTAATCTTAAGCATCCCAAGCTGTTATCCCAATTTCATAATTTGACTTGAAGCCCAGGACTATTTCATTTTTAGTATATAGATGGACTCTTCTATTTAAAAAAATGCAAAAAGAAAACAAATCCCTTTGTTAGAAAAAAATATTCCTTTTCTATGGATCGGTGTGAGTTTTCAATTAAATATTTTTATTCTTTATGTCTACACTGTTAGATTATTTCTAGACTTCCTAAAAGCTTTTAGACATAATATTAGTAGAGACTTTTTAGCTACAAAAGAAGTAGAGAAACTTAGCAAATCAGAAAATTAATATTGAGTCTAGGAGTAATAGTCTCATTTTACAGATGAGTAAACTAAGGATCATATTGAAGAAGTGACTTCTTTAAGATAAAAGGAGTTAGTGAGAGAGTTCTGGAACCTGAACTTCATAACTTCTAAAATATAGATATCTTGAAAAAAGACCACATTTTTACACTTAAATGTTGTCATTTAAAGGGACAGAAGCAATTAAATTTAAAAATACAAGAAATATAAAATTGAACAATTTCTAGCAGCTAGGCAATATAATAGATAGTTTCCATCCTGAGTCAGAAGGACTTGAGTTCAAATCAGCATCAGATAACTTAATAGTTGTGTGACCATGGACAAGTAACTTGAATCTGCTTGCCTGACTTTCTTCAAATTTAAAATGAGCTGGGAAAGGAAATGACAAAACATTCCAGTATCTTTGTCAAGAAAATTGCAAATGAAGTCACCAAGAGTCAAGCATGACTAATGGACCAAACAACAACATCATATGGCAGGACCTATATCCTTTATAGTTTATGGGAATATAAAGCAAACAACAACAAACAAACAAGCCACAAATAAAAACAAAAAGCCCTGTATTAGAATTAGTAGTTTAGTAAATTAATGAACTATGGACATAATTATTTTAAAAATGAAATCTGTAGGGCATCTAGATGATGCAGGGGATAGAGCTCTGGACTTGGAATTCAAATCTGGATCTCAGACACATAAAATTACTAGCTAGTATGACACTGCCCAAGCCACTTAACCCCACTTGGCTAAGGGGGAAAAAAGTATATTAAAAAATTTAAATATGGTAAGAATGTAAAATTAATAAAACAAAGAATGAGGAAAAAAGGATGATTTTCAATAGAAAAGTGACCCAAAACAACTTCATAAAGAAAATGCTCCAGCTAAACCTTGAAAGAAGAGATGAGTTTTCAAAGACAGAAACGATGAAAGAAGCCCTTCCAAATATGGGATTGGGATGGCCTGTGCAAATGCATTATTGTAAGAAATATCAAAGTGTGATGAAAGAAAAGTGAAGATTTGGAATTCATTTGAAATAGTTGAGGAGTATCAAATAAGGTTTAAGAATGATTATAGAAGGGTTCAAAAGCTAGGCTGAAAAAGTTCAAGAAAATAGTAGTTAATTTTGTTCTTTGATTTCTACTCATTTTATTTTGTTACTTTGTTGTTGTTGGTTTTATGCTCCAAGAAATAAGTAGTCTTAAGAAGATTATTTTGTTTTTTTCTTTATTTTTGTTTTATTTTTAAATAAGGTAACCCGTTATTTGGCAGTACTATGAAATAAAGAATAAAAGAGAGGGAAAATTAAGGAAAGGAAGACAAATTAGGTAAGTATTATATCACAAATAAATAAGGATGTGAACTATGCCAATAAATTTGATAACCTAAGGGAAATGGAGGAATACCTATAAAATATAGATTGTTCAGATTAACAGAAGAGGAAATAAATTACTTTAATATTCCTATTTTAGAAAAAAGAATTAGAACAAGCTATTAATCTACTCCTTAAGAAACAATCTCCAGGGCCTGATGGATATAAATGTGAATTCTACCAAACTTTTAAAGAACAATTAATTCCAATACTATATAAACTATTGGAAAAAATAGGAAAAGAAGGATTCTTGTCAAATTCATTTTATGATACAGACATGAAAATGATAGCTAAATCAGATAGGAAGAAAACAAAGAAAGAAAATAATAGACCACTTTTCCTAGTGAATATATAGATGCAAAAATCTTAAATAAAATGTTAGCAAAAAGATTACAGAAAGTCATTCCAAGGATAATATGCCATGACCAAGTGGATTTATACGAGGAATGCAGAGATTGTTCAATATTAGGAAAACTATTAGTATAATTGACTAGATCTATAACCAAAGTAAAAAACAAAACAAAACAAAACAACAACAACAACAACAAAAAAAAAACAAATGATTATCTTAATAGATATTTAAAATATCTATGGAAGATAGAAAAAGCATTTGATTAAATAGATAAATAAATAAAATAAAATCCAATCCTAATGCTAATTAAAAACATGAGAGAGTATAGAAATAAATGGATTTTTCCTTAAAATAAACAGTAGCATCTTATGCAATTTAAATTTAATTTAAAACCATCAGCAAACATCTTATGTAATTAGGATAAACTAGAACCATTCACAATAAGATCAGGGGTGAAACAAGGTTGACCTTTTATCACCATTATCATTAAATATTGTATCAGAACTACAAAACACTTCCCGAACCAATTAAATCAGACATAATCAATTGGAAAAACATCAAGTGCTCATGGGTAGGCCGAGCAAATATAGTAAAAATGACAATACTACCCAAACTAATTTACTGATTTAGTGCCATACCAATAAAACTCCCAAGAAATTATTTTACAGATCTAGAAAAAACAGTAGCAAAGTTCATTTGGAAAAACAAAAGGTCAAGAATTTCAAGGAAATTAATGAAAAAAAAAAGCTGATGAAAGTGGCCTTCCTGTACCACATCTAAAACTATGTTATAAAGCAGCAGTCATCAAAACCATTTGGTACTGGCTAAGAAATAGAGTAGTTGTTCAGTGGAATAGGATAGGATCACAGGATAAACTAGGCAATAACTATAGCTATCTAGTGTTTGATAAACCCAAAGACCCCAGCTTTGTGGGATAAATACTCACTCTTCAAGAAAAAGTGCTGGGAAAATTGGAAAAGAGTATGGAAGAAACTAGGGCTTAACCCACACCTAACACCACATACCAAGATAAGATCTAAATGGGTTCATGATTTCAGGATAAAGAGTGATATTATAAACAAATTAGAGGAACACAAAATAGTATACCTCTCAGACCTCTGGAGAAGCAGTAAATTTGGGTCCAAAGAAGAACTGGAACTCTTAACTGAACACCAAATAGATAATTTTGACTATATTAAGTTAAAAAGTTTTTGTACAAACAAAACTAATGCAGACAAGATTAGGATGGAAGCAATAAATGGGGAAATCATCTTAACCTTTAAGGGTTCTGACAAAGGCCTCATTTCTAAAATATATAGAGAAATATCTCATGTTTATAAGAATACAAGCCACTCTCCAATCGATAAATGGTCAAAGGATATGAACAATTTTCAGATGATGAAATTAAAACTAATTCTAGTCATATGAAAAGGTGCTCCAAATCACTATTGATTAGAGAAATGCAAATTAAGACAACTCTGAGATACTACTACACACCTGTCAGATTGGCTAAAATGACAGGAAAAGATAATAATGAATGTTGGAGGGGATATGAGAAAACTGAGACACTGATACATTGTGGTAGAACTGTGAACAGATCTAACCATTCTGAAGAGCAATTTGGAACTACGCTCAAAAAGTTGTCAAACTGTGCATACCTTTTTACCCATCAATGTTTCTACTGGGCCTATATCCCAAAGAGATCTTAAAGAACAAAAAGGGGACCACATGTGCAAAATTGTTTGTAGCTGCTCTTTTTGTAGTGGCTGGAAACTGGAAACTGAATGGATGTTCATCAATTGGAGAATGGCTAAATAAATTATGGCATATGAATGTCATGGGATACTATTGTTCTGTAAGAAACGACCAAAAAGATGATTTCAGAGAGGGCAGGAGAGACTTACATGAACTGATACTGAGCAAAATGAGCAGAACCATGAGATCATTATACACAGTAGCAACAAGAATATATGATGATCAATTCTGATGGACATGGATCTTTTCAACAATGAAATGCTTCAAACAAGTTGCAATTCTTCAGTGAAGAAAGTCATACACACCCAGAGAGAGTGCTATGAAATGTGTACCACAACATAACATTTTCATGATCTCTATTATGTTTGCTTGCATTATGTTTTCCTTCTCAGATTTTTTTCTTGTAGACCTGACTTTTCTTGCACAGCAACATAATTATAAAAATATGTATATACATATTACATTTGTCAAGTATTTAAACATAATTAACATGTAGTAGAATTCCTGCCATCCAGGGGAGTGGTGGAGACTAGGGAGGGAAATTTGTAATGGAAAGCTTTGCAAGGGTCAATGTTGAAAAATTGTCTATACATATGTTTTGCAAATAAAAAGCTTTAATAAAAAAAATGTATTAGAAATGTTAGTTTTGGCAACAAGAGAAGAAAAAGAGATTAAAGAAATTCGAGTAGCTAATAAGGAAACCAAATTATTATTCTGCACATGATTTGATGGTATTCTTAAAGAACCACAGAGAATCAACTAAAAAAATTATTATAAAAAATCTACAACTTTATCAAAGTTGCAGGATACAAAATAAATCCACATAAATCATTAGCATTTTTATACATCACAAAGTCCAGCAGCAAGAGATATGAAGAAAAAAATCCATTTAAAATAACTGTTGATAGTATAAAAAATGGGAATCTATCTACCAAGAGAAAGTCAGGAACTATATGAATACAACTACAAAACATTCTCCACACAAATAAAGCCAGATCTAGATAATTGGAAAAATATCAAATTCTGATGAGTAGGTTGGGCAAATATAGTAAAAATGACAATATTGCCTAAATTAATCCACTTTTTCAGTGCTATACAAATCAAACTCCCAAGAAATTATTTTACAGACCTAGAAAAAATAATAAGAAGATTCAAAGAACAAAAGGTCAAGAATTTCAATGGAATTAATGAAAAAATGCAAATGAATGTGGCTTAGCTGTCTGTACCAGATCTAAAACTATGTTGTAAAGCAGCAATCATCAAAACCATTTGGTACTGGCTAAGAAATAGAGTAGTCAATCAGTGGAATAAGTTAGTTCACAGTACAAAATTGTCAATGACTATAGTAATCTAGTATTTGATAAACCTAAAGATTTCAGCTTTTGGGATAAGAATTCACTATTTGACAAAAACTGCTGGGAAAATTTGGAAGCTAGTATGGCAGAAACTAGGTATGACCCACACCTAACATCCTAAACTGGGAAGGTTGAAATGGGTTCATGGTCTATACATAAGGAATGATGTCATAAACAAATTAGAAGAAGATAGGATAGTTTACCTCTCAGATCTGTGGAAGAGGAAGAAATTTGTGACCAAAGAAGGATTGGAGATCTTTATTGATCACAAAATAGATAATTTTGATTATATTAAGTTAAAAAGTTTTTGTACAAACAAAACTAATTCAGACAAAATTAGAAGGAAAGGAATAACCTGGGAAAACATTTTTACATTTAAGGGTTCTCAAAAAGGTCTAATTTATGAAATACATAGAGAATTGACTCAAATTTATAATAATTCAAACCATTCTCCAATTGATAAAAAGTCAAAGTATATGAACAGATAATTTTCAGATGAAGAAATTGAAACCATCTCTAGTCCTATGAAAAGATGCTTTAAATTTTTATTGATCAGATAAATTTCAATTAAGACAACTCGGACCCCATTACACACTTCTCAGATAGGCTAAGATGACAGGAAAAGAAAATGATAAAGGTGAAAGGGGATGTGGGAAAACTGGGACACTAACACATTGTTGGTGGAATTATGAATCGGTCCAGCCATTCTGGAGAGCAATTAGGAATACCCAAAGAATTATCAAACTATGCATACTCTTTGATGCAGCAGTGTTTCTACTGGACTTATATCCCAAAGAGATCTTAAAGAAGAGAAAGGCACTCATATGTGCCTTTCATGGCAGCCCTTTTTGTAGTGCAAGAAACTGCAAATAGAATGCATGCCCATCAGTTAGAGAATGGCTGAATAAGTTATGGTATTTGAATGCTATGTAATATTACTGTTCTATGAGAAATGATAAACAATATGATTTCAGAGAGGTCTGGAGAAATTTGTACAAACTGATGCTAAGTGAAATGAGCAGAACCAGGAGACCATTATACACGGCAACAACAAGACTATATGATGATCAATTCTGATGGAAATGGCTCTCTTCAACAATGAAATGTTTCAAACCAGTTCCAGTTGTTCAGTGAAGCTGGCCATACACCCAGATAGAGGGATATGAAATGCGGACTACAACATAACATTTTCATGCTCTCTGTTGATGTTTGGTTGCATTGTGTTTCTTTTCTCAGATTTTTTTTTTCTTGTAGATACGATTTGTCTTGCACAGAAAGATAAGTGTGGAAATATGTATACATATATTCAATAATAATGCCCTACAAAAGGGATATGAAAAAGACACCAATTCACTGAAAAAGAAAACTGGCAAAATGGAAAAAGAATGCAATGAACAAAAAATTAAATTGGCAAATTGCATAAGAAGCTAAAAAAGGTAACTGAAGGAAATAATACAATAAAAATTAGAATTAAACAGATGAAAGTGAATGACTCAATAAGACTTCAAGATTCAATCAAACAAAAACAAAAAAAAATGAAAAAATAGAAGAAAATATTAAGTATCTCCTAGGAAAAACAACTGGCTTGGAAAATAGATGTAGGAAAGACAATCTAAGGACTATAGGAGTTCCTGAAAGCCATGATGAAAAAAAAAAGAACCTAGACATCATTTTAAAGGAAATTGTAAAATAAAGCTGTCCTGATATTTTAGATTAGAAGGTAAAATAGCCATTGAAAGAATCCACCAATCACCTCTTGAAAGAGACCCCAAAATTAAATCCCCAAGGAATATCATGGCTAAATTTTAGAACTATCATACCAAGGAAAAGATATTGCAAGCAGCCAGACATAAACAATTTAAATACCAAGGAGCCATAAAGCAAAGGGATTCAGATTACAGCCAAGAATAAGCTATCCAGATAAAATGAGCACTACCTTTCAGGACAAAAAGATGGGCATTCAGTAATATAGGTGAATTTCACCGATTAATAATGAAAAGACCAGAAATAACAAAAAAAATGATCTCTAAACACAGAACTCAAAAGAATCAGAAGAAGGTAAAAAAGAAAAAAATAAACTGTGGAGAACTATACATCTGTTATGGGTATACATAGAGAATGTGTGTAAAATTTTACCTTACGTTAATATGAAAAAGAAATTAGAGGTAGAAAAAGCATTATATTGGAAGAACAAAAAGTAGGTAAAATAAGGGAAATTACATCTCACAAAGAGGCAAAAAAAACTATTATAATTGAGGGAAAGAAGGGAGGGAGATGACCCCTGTGTGTATCTTACTTTCATCAGATTTAGCTCTAAGAAAGAATATTAGTCATAATTGGTATCACAAAGCAACTTATCTTACCTTTTTGGGGATGTAGGAGGGTGAGGAAGAAAAGAAAGGGAACGATTAATAGAAAGGAAAACAAAAAAATTATGGGAAAGTACCGACCCGTACCCTAGATGGCAGGAAGTCCACTATATGTTAATTATGTTAAAATGCTTGAAAAATCAAGTATATGTATGCATATTTCCACATATCTTGCTGTGCAAGAAAAATTGTATCTACAAGACAAAAAAATCTGAGAAGGGAAACTCAATGCAAGCAAACATCGATAGAGAGCATGAAAATGTTATGCTGTGGTCCACATTTCATATCCCTCCCTCTGGGTGTATATGGCTGTCTTCACTGAACAATTAGAACTGGTTTGAAACATTTCATTGTTGAAGAGAGCCATGTCCATCAGAATTGATCATCATATAGTCTTGTTGACATGTATAATAATCTCCTAGTTCTGCTCATTTTGCTCAGTATCACTTCATGCAAGTCTCTGCAGCCCTCTCTGAAATCATCATTTTGGTTATTTCTTACAGAACAATAATATTCCACAACATTCATATACCATAATTTATTCAGCCATTCTCCAATTGAAGGGCATCCATTCAGTTTCCAGTTTCTACACACTACAAAAAGGGCTGCCACATTCTTGCACATGTGGGGCCCTTTCCTTCCTTTAAGATCTCGGTGGAATATAAGCCCAGTAGAAACACTGCTAAGTCAAAGGGTATGCAAAGTTTCATAACTTTTTGAGTGTAGTTCCAAATTGCTCTCCAGAATGGCTGGATCCATTCACAGTTCCACCAACAATGTATCAGTGTCCCAGTTTTCCCACATTCCCTCCAACATTCATCATTATCTTTTCCTGTCATTTTAGCCAATCTGGCAGGTGTGTAATGGTATCTCAGAGCTGTCTTTTCATATGACTAGAAATTTTTTCAGTTTCATCATCTGAAAATTCTCTGTTCATATTCTTTGATCATTTATCCATTGGAGAGTGCCTTGAATTCTAATAAATATGAGAAAATTCTCTATATATTTTAGAAATTTAGTTTTTATCAGAACCATTAAATGTAAAGATGATTTCCAAATTTATTGTTTCCCTCCTAATCTTGTCTACATTAGTTTTGTTTGTACAAAAACTTTCTAACTTAATATAGTCAAAATTATCTATTTGGTGTTCAATTAAGGCTTCCACTTCTTCTTTGAACATTAATTTATTCCATCTCCACAGGTCTGAGAGGTAAACTATACTACTTTCCTCAAATTTGTTTATAATATTGCTCTTTATATCTAGATCATGAACCCATTTAGATCTTATGTTGGTATGTCGTGTTAGGTGTGGGTCAAGCCCTAATTTCTTCCACACTAATTTCCAATTTTCCCAGTAGTTTTTGCCGAATAATGAGTACTTATCCCAAAAGCTGGGGTCTTATGGTTTATCAAACACTAATTTGCTATAGTTATTGCCTACTTTGTCCTATGATCCTGTCCTATGTCACTGATTAACTATACTACTTCTTAGCCAGTACCAAATGGTTTTGATGACTGCTGCTTTATAATATAGTTTTACATCTGGTACAGCAAGGCCACCTTCATCAGTCTTTTTTTTTATTTCATTAATCCCCTTGAAATTCTTGCCTTTTGTTCTTCCAAATGAACTTTGTTACTATTTTTCTAGATCTGTAAACTAATTTCTTGGGAGTTTGATTGGTATGGCACTAAATCAGTAAATTAGCTTGGGGAGTATTGTAATTTTCATTATATTCACTCGGCCTACCTATGAGCACTTGATGTTTTTCCATTTGACTAGGTCTGACTATTTGTGTGCAAAGAGTTTTGTAGTTTAGTTCGTATAGTTGCTGACTTTCCCTTGGCAGATAGGATCCCAAATTTTTTATACTATCAACCATTACTTTGAATAGAATTTCTTTTTGTATCTCTTGCTTCTAAACTTTGCTGGTTATATATAAAATGTTGATGATGTATGTGGATTTATTTTGTATCCTGCAACTTTGGTAAAGTTGTGAATTGTTTCTAGTAATTTTTTTAGTTGGGTCCTTAGGATTCTCTAAGTATACCATCATATCATCTGCAAAGAGTGATAATTTGGTTTCCTTATCATATACTCTAATTCCTTTAATCTCCTTTTCTTCTCTTCTCTTACTGCCAAAGCTGAAAAATAAAAATTTCAAGTAAAAAATGAAAAAAGCGTGATATTTTAAGCAAATTGCAAATTAGAACAAAGGATAATTGACCTCATAGATATGTGGAGAAGGAAGTAATTTGTGATCAAAGAAGAGCTGGAGCTCATTACTGAACACTAAATAAATAATTGTGATTATATTAATTTTAAAAGTTTTTTTTATATAAAGAAAACTAATATAGACAAGATTAGAATGGAAGCAATAAACTGAGGAACCATTTTTACATTCAAGGCTTCTCATAAAGGCTTCATTTTGAAAATATATAGAGAACTGACTCAAATTTATAAGAATTCATGTCATTCTTTAATTGGTAAATAGTTAAAGGATAAGAACAGAAAATTTTCAAATGGTAAAACACACCATTTCTAGTCATATGAGAAGGTGGCCCAAATCACTATTGATTAGAGAAATGCAAATTAAGCCAACTCTGAGATACCACTACATATCTCTCAGATGTGCTAAGATGATAGGAAAAGATAATGATGAATGTTGGAGGGGATGTATGAAAACTGGGACACTAAGACATTTTTGAAGAGTTGTGAACTGATCCATCCATTCTGGAGATCAATTTGGAATTGTACCTAAAGGACTATCAAAATGTGCATATCCTCTAGTCCAATAGTGTTTTTACTGGGCTTATCTCCTAAATAAATCTTAAAGAAGAGAAAGGGCCCCCCATTTGCAAGAATGTTTGTGGCAGCTCTTTTTGTAGTGGCTAGAAACTAGAAACTGAATGGATGCCCATCAATTGGAGAGTGCCTGAATAAATTATGGTATATGAATGTTATGGAATATTATTGTTCTGTAAGAAACGACCAGCAGGATGATTTCAGAGAGGCCTGGAGAGACATGCATGAACTGATGCTGAGTGAAGTGAGCAGAACCGGGAGATCATTATTCACGGCAACAACAATACTATATGATGATCAATTCTAATGGACATGACTCTCTTCAATAATGAAATGCTTCAAACCAGTTCCAATTGTTCGGTGAAGAAAACCATATACAACCAGAGAGAGGGATATGGAATATGGACCACAACATAACATTTTCATGCTCTCTATTGATGTTTGCTTGCATTGTAATTCCTTTATTGGATTATTCTTTCTTGTAGATACGATTTCTCCTGACAAAAAATGATGTGTGGCAATAACTATACATATATTCTATTTATTAAGTGTTCTAAGATAATTATCATGTAGTGGATAACCTGCCAACTAGGGGAGGGGTGGGGAGTAGGGGGGAAAATTTGTAACAGAAAGCTTTGTAAGGGTTAATGTTTAGGAATTACCCATACATATGTTTTGCAAATAAAAAGTATTAATAATAAAAAAAAGAAACACTGCTGGGTCAAAGGGTATGCACAGTTTGATAACTTTTTGAGCATAGCTCCAAATTGCTCTCCAGAATGGATTGACTGTTCACAGTTCCACCAACAATGTATAAGTGTCCCAGCTTTCCCACATCCCCTCCAGCACTCATCGTTATCTTTTCCTGTCATTTTAGTCAATCTGACAGGTGTGTAGTGGTACCTCAGAGTTTTCTTAATTTGCATTTCTCTGATTAATAGTGATTTGGGAAAATTTTCATATGACTAGAGATGGTTTTAATTTCATCATCTGAAAATTGTCTGTTCATATCCCTTGATCACTTATCTGTTGAAGAGTGGCTTGAATTCTTATAAATATGAGACAATTCTCTATATATTTTAGAAATGAGGCCTTTATCAGAACCATTGAATGTAAAGATGATTTCCCAATTTGATGCTTTGTTTGTAAAAAAACTTTTTAATGTAATATAATCAAAATTATTTATCTGGTGTTCAATTAAGAGTTCCAGATCTTCTTTGGACATAAATTTATTCCATCTCCACAGGTCTGAGAGATAAACTATACTATGTTGCTCACATTTGTTTATAATATCACTCTTTATATCTAGATCTTGAACCCATTTAGATCTTATGTTGGTATGTGGTGTTAGGTGTGGGTCAAGCCCTAATTTCTTCCACACTAGTTTCCAATTTTCCCAGCAGTTTTTGCCGAATGGTGAGTACTTATCCCAAAAGCTGGGGTCTTTGGGTTTATCAAACACTAAATTGCTCAAGTTATTGCCTAGATTGTCCTGATAACCTATCCTATGCCACTGATCGACTCCTCTATTTCTTAGCCAGTACCAAATGGTTTTGATGACCGCTGCTTTATAATATAGTTTTAGATCTGGTACAGCAAGGCCACCTTCATCTGCCTTTTTTCATTAATTCCCTTGGAATTCTTGACCTTTTGTTCTTCCAAATGAACTTCGCTACTATTTTTTCTAGATCTGTAAATTAATTTCCTTGGAGTTTGATTGGTATGGCACTAAATAAGTAAATTAGTTTGGGGAGTATTGTCATTTGTATTATATTCACTTGGCCTACCCATGAGCACTTAATGTTTTTCGAATTGATTAGGTCTGATCTTATTTGTGTGGAAAGTGTTTTGTAATTTAGTTCGTATAGTTTCTGACTTTTCCTTGGCAGATAGATTCCCAAATATTGTTTACTATCACCCGTTATTTGGAATGGAATTTCTTTTTGTATCTCTTGCTGCTAAACTTTATTGGTAACATATAAAAATGCTGATGATTTATGTGGATTTCTTTTGAATCCTGCAACTTTGCTAAAGTTGTGAATTGTTTCTAGTAGTTTTTTAGTTGAGTCTCTAGGGTTCTCTAATTATACCGTCATGTCATTTGCAAAGAGTGATAATTTGGTTTCTTCATTCCCTACTCTAATTCGTTTTTATCTCTTTTTCTCCTCATTGCTAAAGCTAACATTTGTAATACAATATTAAATAGTAATGGTGATAATGGGAAGCTGTGTTTCACTCCTGATCTTACTGGAAATGGTTTTAGCTTGTCTCCATTACATATGATGCTTGCTGATGGTTTTAAATAGATGCTACTAATCATTTTAAGGAAAAGCCCATTTATTCCTATATTCTCTAATGTTTTTAGTAGGAATGGGTGTTGGATTTTATCAAAGGCTTTTTCTGCACCTATTGAGATAATCATATGGTTTTTGTTAGTTTGGTTATTAATATAATTAATTATGCTGCTAGTTTTCCTAATATTGAACCAGGCCTGCATCCCTCGTATAAATCCTACTTGGTCATAGTGTACTATCCTGGGGATGACTTTCTGTAATTTCATTGCTAATATCTTATTTAAAATTTTTGCATCAATATTCATTAGGGAAATTGGTTTATAGTTTTCTTTCTCTGTTTTCACCCTACCTGCTTTAGCTATCAGCAGCATATTGGTCTCATAGAAGAAATTTGGTAGTATACCTTCTGTCCCTATTTTCTCAAATAGTTTGTATAGTATTGGTATTAATTGTTCTTTGAACGTTTGGTAGAATTCCCATGTAAATCCATCTGGCCCTGGAGATTTTTTCTTAGGGAGTTGATTAATAGCTTATTCTATTTCTTTTTCTAAAATGGGGCTATGTAAATAATTTATATCTTCTTCTGTTAACCAGGGCAATCTATATTTTTGTAGATATTCCTCCATTTCATTTAGATTATCAAACTTACTGGCATAAAGTTGGGCAAAGTAACTCCTAATTATTGCTCTAATTTCCTCTTCATTGGAGGAAAGTTCTCCCTTATCATTCTTGAGACTAACAATTTGATTTTCTTCTTTCCTTTTTCTTATCAAATTAACTAAAGGCTTATCTATTTTGTTGGTTTTTTCATAGAACCAACTCTTAGTTTTATTTATTAATTCAATAGTTTTCTTAATTTCGATTTTATGAATTTCTCCTTTTACTTTTAGAATTTCCAATTTGGTATTTAATTGAGGGTTTTTAATTTGTTCTTTTTCTAGTTTTTTTAATAATAAGCCCAATTCATTGATCTTTTCTTTCTCTATTTTATGCAAGTAAGCATCTAGAGATATAAAATTGCCCCTTATAACTGCTTTAGCCATATCCCACAAATTTTGGTAAGTTGTCTCCTTATTGTCATTCTCCTGGATGAAATTATTGATTGTGTCTATGATTTGCTCTTTCACCCATTCATTCTTCAGGATTAGATTATTTAATTTCCAATTAACTTTTGGTTTATTTTCTCCTGGCCTTATATTGCATGTGATTTTTATTGCATCATGATCTGAAAAGGATGCATATACTATTTCAGGCTTTCTGCATTTGATTTTGAGGTTTTTATGCCCTAACACATGGTCAATTTTTGTATAGGTTCCATGGACTGCTGAGAAAAAAGTAAACTCCCTACTGTCGCCATTCAATTTTCTCCATATATCTATCATATCTAACTTTTCTAGCAATTGGTTTACCTCCCTAGTTTCTTTCTTATTTATTTTGTGCTTTGATTTATCTATTTCTGAGAGAGCAAGGTTGACATCCCCCACTAATATCGTTTAGCTATCTATTTCTTCTTGCATCTCTCTTAATTTCTCCCTTAGGAATTTGGGTGCTCTTGTACTTGGTGCATATATATTTTGTATTGATATTGGTACATTATCTATGAAACCCTTTAATAAAATATAGTTTTCTTCCTTATCTCTTTTGATTAGATCTATCTTGGCTAGGGGGCCAGGACTAAGTCTGAATTACTCCTTAAACAAGGCAAGTCTGCCAGAACGCCTGCCCCAATCAGGGCAGAGTGTCCCAAGTGCCTCAGATAAACTCCAGGTGTTTGGAGTTTGGAGTTTGGAGTTTCTGCCATGCTGAGCTGAGTCCCACCCTCACTTCTGGGTTGCATTAAGTAAACTGTTTATCCCTCTGCATGAGTTAAACAGACCTGATATGAAGTTTTCCAGAGATATCTGCAAGCAGTGTCCAAATATTTCTGGATTCGCTGACTTGAAGATCAGTTCAGAGGCTTATTTTATTGTTGATTTGAGAGAAGATCGGAGGAGGAGGCAGAGAGTCACGTTTTCATTCCGCCATCTTGGCTCCCGACTCTTTTCAACAATGACATGATTCAGGGCAGTTCCAATGATCTTGTCATGAAGAGAGTCAACTACACCAAGAAAGAGGACTATGGGGACTGAGTGTGCATCATAACATAGCATTTTCATGCTTTTTGTTAGTGTTTGCTCAAATTTTCTTTTCTTTGTTTCTTCCTTCCTTCTTTTCTTCTTTCCTTTCTTTTTTCCTGTCTTTTTCTTTCTTCCTTCTTTTTTTCTTTCTTTGTTTCCTTCTGTCTTTCTTTCATCCTTTCTTACTTCCTTTATTTCTTTGTTTCTTCTTTTCTTTGTTTTTCCTTCCTTCCTTCCTTCCTTCCTTCCTTCCTTCCTTCCTTCCTTCCTTCCTTCCTTCTTTTCTTCCTTTCTTCTTTTCTTCTTCCTTTTTTGTTCCTGAGGAAATTGGAGTAAAGTGTGTTGCCCAGGGTCACACAGCTAGGAAGTGTTAAGTATGTGAGGCTAGATTTGAACTGACTTTAGGACTGGTGCTCTATCCACTATACCACCTGGATGCCTCTCAAATTTTATTTTCTTTCTCTTTTTTTCCCTTTTTGATTTGATTTTTCTTGTGTAACAAAATAATTATGTAAATGTGTATGCATATATTAAATTTAATATATATTTCACCATTTTAACATATATTGGATTACTTGCCTTCCAGGTGAGGTGGGGGGAAGGGATAGAATTGGAATGCAAAGTTTTGCAAGGGCCAGTGTTGAAAAATTATCCATTTATATGTTTTGAAAATAAAAAGCTTTAATTGAAAGAAAATCTGCTGTCTTTGGGGGACGAAGGTGGACATCAGAAAGTCTTTTCTGCTATCTTTACACCATCAAGCCATTTTTCAAAGATGTCTGGTCCACTATTTCTAACTTTTGAGGTAGACCCACAAAATGAACATTTCTTAGAATCAGAAGGGAAAGAGTGGGTGTTGCAAGTCAAACATATTTTCCCTCATTGTGTCTCAGCTAAATAATTAATTGCTTTGTCCTCAACCCTGTGATAGCACTAATTTTATAATCAATTTTCTCACCTATTCTATTCTCTTTTTAGCTCTGTATTTCCCAGAAATCATAAAAAGGGACTATACTGCTAAGGGTTTTTGACTTAAGTGAGGGAACCATGAACTCCATTCTATTCATATGTATGATCCCATTAATAAAATTTATCCCACTTAAAGAAAATGTGCCTCAGTCTACCTTTGTTGAATTTCACCTCTAACAGTCTTCTAGAATGGGACAACTGAGTACTGAGTACTCCATCAGCAGATATTAAAAAATAAGAAAACCTGGGAAATCATGTTTAATGTTATATGTGTTGACTTTGTCGTCTTAGCCTGGCACCCTTGGGCAAATTAACATCTGGAAACTTATGAGTGGATTTAAGATAAATAATTATTATCCTGGGTACATAGATTTTAATGATATGAAGAAGAAAGTTAAGGGAATGGGAGAGGAGTGAAAAAAGGAAATGAAAAGGAAGAAATTTGCCATATGTCAGAGATTTAAGAGATACCCATCTTTAAAGGAAATGGAGGAGGAGTAATCTATAGACCAGAGAGCTGGAGGACACTGATAAAAATATCCATGTCTTTAAAATAGTGCAAGTGAGAATACAAAGAAGAAAGAAAATGTCAAAGTCTAAAAAATGCAAAAAAAAAGGTTTTTTTTAGAAATAGAAAAGAAAAGCATCAATTAAAGGTTATGTGATTACTCTGGAAAGATCACTTAAAATGGAATGGGAGAGAGATAATCCCAATTACAAGTGACTAAGGAAAATGTAAGTATTGGTAAAATCAAAGTATCAAAAGCAGAATTCCTCACCCTCTTCATTTGGCACTGTTGACCAGTCCTTCTAATTTCTTTGTTTCATAAAGTCCTCTTCTTCTATGTTCTCTTCTTGTAGAACGGAAAGACTTGATGTTAAAAGCAGACATGCATTGGGAAATAAGAAATGAGAGACCTGAGGTCAAGATAAAGAGAAAAAATAGATGCTCTATGATAATGGTTGTGAAACAATAAATAAGAAATTATCATGTAAAGGAATTTAATATTTTAAGATTCTAGAAATGAGACAGTTTTTAAATAAAAGTGAATCTTAAAATATAACATGTAGATAGTTGAATTCAGTTGGAGATGGATGTCATAGGACTGTGATCTAGGGAACAAAAAGCTAGTGTTTGAAAGGGGAGAAATTGCATACTAAGGTTCCCTTTAAGACCCAGAATATGCTACCTTTAGATAGTGGAAAGGCTATGACAGAGAGTAAATGATTGGAATTATTCTATTAGTCCCCTAGAGCTGAATTAGGAACTATATGTCAGAGTTTCAAAGAGGGAAAATAAGACAATGTAAGGAAAGGAAATGTTTTTCTCCTCGGAGCTTTTAAAGCTAAAATTCCATATTTGCTTGTCAGATATTTTGTAGTAGGAATTCTTTTTGGGCTTTGAGTTGGGATGGATATGTTGAAGTTCCTTTTAATCCCTATGTTCTGTGATTCCTTAAAATATAGAGTTCTTAGATAATGACAGAATCATTCCCTCATTCATCTTTCTCCAGTCTGATCTATCTCTTCTTCAATTAAGGAGATATAGTAATATCTGTAGCATTGTCAGATTGTTCCTTCACCATAAATACCATATTATTTCTTCTGATCCTGGTTAGCAGCTAATTCTGTTGTATTCCTCATGATTCCCTGACAGAGTGATACAATTAATTTTTTTTTCCTTTGGGACAGAAAATAATGTTCCTTTATTTTGAATTGGACAGAAAATAGTCTTTGGTTCTCTACTTGTGACATTTGTCTTATTAGCTGCTTGAGTATTGCATGGCATAGTTTATGGGGAAAATTATCATGCTGACTATGCCTAATTTGCGCCTGTTCTCCCTCCTTGTTTCTATAAATTAAGACCTTAGCTTTGAAGTGTGTACTAAACATCTGCATGATGATATCTATTCTAGTGGGCATTCTGGTTAGTTATGTGAAATTTTTGATAGTTGCAAATATGAATATGAATTAATGTCCTAAGCGTCATAGGAAGATTGGTTCAAATGAATATTTAAGAATGCCCTCGAGATGATTCTATGCTTTGTTCTGCTATCTGCATAAATCATAGACTGTGGATTTAATAGGCCTAGATTAGAGGTGGCCAAAATATTTGGTGAATTTCATCTCCACATTAATCAACATAATGGAGGCAAGAAGTTAAATAGAAAAAAAAATGTATTATTTCAGTCTTCACCAAGATGTTTATTGTTCATCAGGAATGATCATAGAATTACAGATTTAAACCTAGAAGAGACCTTAAAGGGCACTGTGTCCAGGCCCCTCATTATATGGATGAAGAAACAGGCACAGGGAAGGTAAATTACAGGATTGTAAACTTTCCACTGTTCTATACTGATCAGTTTAATAAATCCCACTAATCAGTATGATGGTATTTAAGTGCTTGAAGCTTAATTAGAAGGAATAACCTCTCAGGGAGCTAGCTACTAATCTATCCTATCGCCTTGCTGAGAGGGCAAAGCAAACTCTTCTAAATCCCCAGTGATGAGGGTTGTTTTTAGTTGCTTGATTGACTGTGTCCCATAAGAATATCTCCTTAAAATAGAAAACCATCCTTCCTCACTGCAGCCTGTAAATAGGAGCTATGAAATGGCTTTAAGTTTGTATTCTCTATTTTTTCCTCATTCCTTTCATTGAAAGGTAATGTACAAAATAAGTGGGATAAAATGATGATTAATTTATTGACTTGCACAATAATCTTTACAGCTTTTTTAATCTTTTAATGAAAACATTTATTATTCAATGTGTCTTTTTGGTTTCGATAATGTGGCATAGAGTTAAAATATAAAAGCACACATGGTGTTGAACAATAAACATTTCTTTGACAAATGCTGCATTACCCCCCAAAATAATCTTGGTTTTTAGCTGACCATGCTAAATGGGATTTAAACAATTTGACTTCCCTAGTTCATTGATAAATGTCCTAATCATCTATGTTATGTGGCATGAAGCAAAGTTGTTCTTTCAGTTACATTTTCATTTGAGAATTTCCACAATCCTAAGTAGAATTCTGTTTCTTGGGAGAAATATTGACTAAGTAAATTCTTTCATTGAGTATGAAAATCCTGATGAGAAAAAGCCTGATACAAAGATAAATGAAGCATTTTTCTGCAAAGCATAGTTTTATAATAGAATTTGAATTATTATGTTATTGAAAATTTTCACAAAATCCATAAGCATAAATTGGGGAAATTGAATTATTAATTTTGTTAACCTTTGACAAAAGTTAGCATTTTTATTAATTGTTTAAAAAACTCAATGGAGAAGAGGTCGCAAGTTTCATAGGATTGCTAAAGGGGTCCATGACATATATCAAAAAGGTTAAAAACACTTTTCTAGGAAAGTTACTGAAACCACTGAGACATCTCAAGAGCTGCACAATCATCATATGTTGGAGGTATTACCTCAATGGACGAAAGATTTCATGATTATTTCTCACATTAATTTGAACCAAAAATAAAGTTAACAAATCTAGAACCATTTAATAGCTCACATTTACAGACCGCAGTGAGGCAGAGTAGTTTTCTGTCATAAGGAGGTGCTCTCATGAGACACAATCACCCAAGCATCTGAAGACAGCTTTAGTCACTGGGGACTTAGAGGAGTTTTCTTTGCCCTCTAAGTTGAGGAATTAAAAAAAAAAATAAACTGCCCCATATCTGACAACCATATTGTACATTATAATTTCTTTGTGGTTTCACTTTGGCAAGATTATAACAGTAAGATAAGGAGAACATGTTCCAATTAGGTCCAGGCTACATAGCATTGAGTTCATCCCACATGATTCCAGAATCCCTTAAAGAGTCCCTTGACCAAAGGGTACACCATGCCCCATTCAAATAATGTTTGAGAAAGACTGACTCTAGTTACACTATCCTTCTAATAAAAGCCTTCAAAAATTAAAAAAAATAGATCTGGCAATTGATGAGTAGGAATAAAGAAATCACTGGAAGAAAGAAATTATAAAATGTCTCAAACTCTAATAGGATGGTTAAAATGGTTAAAGATTCCTTTATATGGTAGATGAGGTTATCTGGAGATGCAGGATACTTAAATAAATACATGGAATGACATAAAATCATTGAAATAACACATTTTTGAAGCTTCATATTAGCATAAAGGAACAGACCTAATAAAACATATATTTATATACAAATTTATCTTTTGAAAAGTTTATTTCTATGAACAATATTGTGATATAGAAGGGCAAGTATTATAATTTAGTTATACAGATGAGAAAATTGAGTCTTAAAGAAAGTAACATGAAATAATGATAAATTTAAAGTAACCTGTTTTCTCTCTGAAATAAAATTATAAATATCCACGAAAAAGGATTGGATAAAATAATACATTTATAATCACAAAGAAAATAGACTTTTAGAAGATGTTGACAAGTTATGTAAATACATCTACCCAATGTTTTTCAGTATGATTATACAGACTGGGGTGAGTATATTAGAGGATTTTTGTTGGATCCATGCCCTGATAAATGTTTAATGACATTCTTTAGGGGAAAAATCCATAAAATGCACATACTTTTCAGTTTAATCTGTATTGTTAGCATTTTATCCATTACATTGTTAACTTTATACAGGCAACAAAATAATAAATTAATCTTGATTCATATAATTCCCAACTTTTTAAGAATGAGTGCTCAAACTAAAAATTTTCAAACAAATTTCTTAAGTCAATTCTGTCTGGCTCCTTGGTTAGGTCTCAGCTTGCAGTAAAGAATAGTATCAAATTAGTATTTTTTTTTCCAAGCAGAAACTATTTAAGCAGTTCATTTTTACAAATCATCACTACAGACAAAAAAAAAAAAAAACAAATTGACCTGGGCCAATATGACCCAGGAAGAAAATTTTCTGAAAAAAATTAAGTGCCAATATCAGAAATAATATTCAGGCAATACATAGGGAATACATCTGGTAATAAAAAGGGAAAGCACACAGACCAGAGAAATGGGAATTTTTGAATTTTATACTTTTGCTGGAAGGAATCACTGTTAGGCATATTCATTTTTATGTGCACATTCTTGAGTTTTCAATAGGTACTTTTTCCATTAGAAATACACTTTCAGGGATCTATAAATGAAAAGCCTACAATCATGAGAATTCCTTTTATCAAATCTTTACACATTAGTTAAGACTCTATTATTGATGTGGTTATGCCTCTAGGAACTAAATCAGTATTTTATTCTTTTCCAATAGCAGAGAGGAGAGGAAAGAAAAAAGGAAATGGAAAAGGAAAAAAGAGCAAAGGGAAGGGAAGGGAAGGGAAAGGGGAAAATAGATAAAGGTAGGGGAAGAGAAAGGGAAATGTAAAGAAAAGGAAAGCTTGCTATTAAAGATTATTTACGAGTGGGTTGAATGAGACTTTCATATTTAATGTACCACAAGTAGGTTTCTACTTATTTCATCAGGAATGCCTTCAACATATTTCAGAAAAAAATACCAAATCTGGTCCCAATTTGTCTTCTAGAATATTTTGTATATTAGTTTAGGAGGCTTTATGTGTATTTGAGAGTCCGGTTGTCACTATTCTGGTTTATAACAAAATAAAAGATTTTAGTTATATTGGCCCATTGATTTATTAAATGATTGTGAATGACCCTCATACCACTACTCTAAACTACACTAAATTCATTTGACTGCTTGGTTTGAGGAATTACATATTCTCTATAGGAAATAATTTAATATGTAGGAGAGACAGATGATAGTGTAAGGGTTTATTCCCTTGGGAGATTTAAACCTGGAAAGTCTTTTTAATGCTAATGGAAGTTATTCATGTCACTGCTGGAATATTGATGGAGAAATACACCCCCAAATCTGTTTTTACAATTTGTGTATACTTTATAGGATTTTTCAGCCATATGTCCCTTAAAGATTTGTAATAAATCAATCTTTTGCTGTTCCAAAATCAGATATCATTTTTATGAATACTTTACTTGTCCACTCTAGGAAAAGAAACTTAGGGTATAGATATTAACTGCTAGAACAAGACTAAAAGATATAGCTGGATCCTATACTACAAAATCTAATCTATCTTTACACACAAGACTAATATACACATTCAATTATAAAATTCAAAAGTTGTGTGAGTTTTATAAGACATGACTAGTATAGGCATTTTAACAGGGGAAATTTCATGATATGTACATAGATATGTATACAAATGTGTATATTCCTGTATATGTATGTGTATACATAATTCACTGTTAAATATATATGTATATACATACCTATATACATAGTATATGTATAAATACATGTATATATATACACAAATATATGTATGCACACATGTGTATGTATTGTAAATGTGTGCACACACACATTCCTTTTCAGATATTCCAGATACATAGGAAAGTAAGAGAGAAAGAAAACAGTGAAGATAGAATATAGAAAGGTTGACAGCATGACTTCAATGGAATGAATAAAGAATTAGGAGTCATGAAACCTGTTGATTTTAGTGCTACTCTCCACGTAAGCAGCTGTTCGACTTTGAACAACTCAATTCATTGCCCTATTTCTCAGTTTTTTAAAAAATGTGACACAAAGAATGATGCATTTTTTTTGCTTATCTCAATCCCAAGAAAGACATGAAGATAATTTCACTAGTATATGTAATTGTGTTTAATTTACAAATATTATATCTACATATATACATTGCATGTATAAATTTTGCTTATATATATGAATTATATATTTTATATATAGATATATAAATATATCTATATACACACGGCAAAGGTAAAATTACATGTATTACAATCTCTGTACAATATACAATACCCACATATTGTATACTTTATTCTTAGATATTTCTTATGTGTGTGCCTCTCCATTCATGTTCCCCCACATATTCACTCCTGTATATTGGTGAGTGAGTATACCTTAGCTTGATAGCAGAAATAATACATATGTATATACACATCAATCTATCTGTCTATAAACATATACATATACATATATAGTGAAAGAGACAGGAAGTGGAAATAGTGGAGGAGGAGGAGAAAAGAGAGACAGCGAAAGAGAGAGAGAAGAAACAAAGATGAAAGAGACAATCTGTTATATTTTTAGATGTTTATAATTCAAATGTATTTCCTAATATTAAAACTAAATTTTCCTTTTTACAACTTCCATATATTACTTTAGTTCATTCCTATGCAAATGATTTCAATTCACTTTCTACATGACAATCCTTCAAATACTTGGATGCAGGTTATACATATTTCACACTCACCTCTATGAATTTTATGGCTTCTAAGTTTAATATCCTCAGTATCTTCAACCAGTCCTCTTCTGACATGGACACAAAGTGTTTCTCTCTACTGGTTCCCTTATTCCAGATGATTTCTAGCTTAACAAAATCCTTTGCAAACAGTGACCCCAAGAAATGGTTATAACTTTCCTGTGATCACAGAAAAGTATAGAGGGACAATTACTTATTAGTTCTCTTTGCTATTTTTCTCTTCCACACAGTCCAAGCTTGAATATACTTTCTTGCTGTTATGTTACTGTTCATATTTACCAAGCAATCCTCTGAACTATCCACCTTTTTATTTGAACTATTGTAGAACCATGTATTTAAACCTTCATTTGGAAGCTGTCAAGTTGATTATTGGAAAGAAAATACAAGACTATTTAATTTCATCTAATTAGATTCAGTTCAGTTTTCTACATTGTCATAATCTTTTTGATCTGTATAATGGAGGGTCTTAGCTATTCCTCTGAGCCTTTTGTCATCTAGAAATTTTAAAAGGATTAATCTATACCTTATTCCAAGCCATGGATTAAAAAAAAGTTAACTAGCATAGAAGTATCCCACAGGTCTCTGTTCTGTGTTCTCTTGTCTTCTCCTTCTATGCTATTGCCCTTAGTGATCACAGTAGCTCCTGTGACTCTATATTATTGATTCCAAAATTTGCTTTCTCAATCCTAGCCTTTCTACAAATCTCTAGCCTGATATTGATGGGACAGTGGCTTGTATCTCCACCTGCCCATTGGACATTTTGAACTGAATTATCCTGTATACATAACAAAATCAACATGTTGAAAACTACATTCATTATCTTTTCTCTCAAATACTTCTCTATAAGAGACTTCCTTAATATTGTTGAAGGTGCCTATTCATTCAGATTCTTAACCTAAATACCACCCTTGGCTACACATTCTCTTTTATATGCAATTTATTACAAAGCCTGTGATTTTGACTTTTGTCACAACTCTTGCCCATGTCCTCTTCTCTCTTCTGACATTGCCATAACCTAGTATAGGGACTTGGACAATAGCAATAACCTATTAGTTGATCTCCTAGCCACAAGTTTTTTCCATTCCTGCCAATTATCTATTAAACTGGCAAAGTGATCTTAAAGTGAATTCTTGATAATGGAGGAGGATAGAGGAAGAAGATGAGGAATGTTTATACAATATGCTAAGCACTATGTTAAGATCTGTATAAATAATATATCATTTTATTCTCATAAAAACACTTTAAATTATATGCTATTATTATATTCATTTCACAGTTAAGAAAACTGAGCAAACAGAGCTTAAGTGACTTGTCCATTATTATATAGCTACTAGTTTCTGAGGTAAAATTTGAACTCAAGTCTTCCTTAATATAGGCCAAACACCACCTAACTGTCTAGTGCCACCTCTAGCCACTGTGTCAGGCAGCTGCCTTATCATTACACTACCAAACTCACCAATTCAATAAGGTCCAGTGGCTTTTGAAAGAAAGAATAAAAAATCATCTAACTGACATTCAAAACCCTTTATAACTTCTCCTATTCTTCCTACGTGCAGGCTTCCTACAGTTTACATTTCATGTACCCTGTGATTCAATAATACTGATCTCATTAACATTTCTTGAAAAAGATATTCCATCTCTTAAGTCTGGGCATTTTCACTTTCTCTTCCCTATCCTTATAATGCTCTCTATTCTGTCTTTATCTCCTGATTCTCTGAATTATTTCAAGTCCCAGCCAAAATTCTACCCTTCAGAAGAAATCTTTCCATATCTCCCCTTCTGTAGGTTATTTTCAGTTTATCTTGCATATTGCTTGCTTGTAAGTAATTATTTGTGTACTATCTCCTCTGTTAGACAATGAGTTCCTAGAAAGCAGGAATTGGTTTTGTTTTTCTGGTTATACCCAAAACTTAGCATAGCGCCTAGCATATAATTAATTGGGTCTTAATGAATGCTGACTGACTGACTATTTGAATAAGGGACAGTCTAAGATCATTGGGTCAATCTACTAGGCACTTCCTACCAAAATTCACTGAACCATCAATGTATATTCTTCATAGAGACAGTTTGATGAACTAAAAAGAATGGTAAACCTGAAACCACAATACCTGGATTCATATCTCTCTGCCACTTCCCTTTGACAAGTTCTCTAAGCTATATGATTATGAGTTTCCTCATCCATAAAAGTAGAAACTTTATCTAAAATATCTCTTAGATGTCTTCTAACTAGAAATCTATGGTTTATGAATCCTGTCATTCAAATAAAAATACATTTAATTATATTATCTTCAAATGTATCTAAACATCCTTCCCACAACAATTATATGATATAGTTTATTGATTCAAAGACACAAAAACCTTTGATTTATTTGACCTAATTAAATTATTTGATCTAAACCCCTCATTTTACAAATAATGAAACCAAGGCTCAAAAATGATTAAATAATTCTCTTGGAGTCACACATTTAAGGTAAAATTAAACAGCTTGAAAAGAAAAGTCTTATTCCAAATCAGGGATGCTTCTTGCTATACCATATTGACTATTAAAATGGCTTTCTAAATTTGATAAAAACTATGTTTATGGTATTCTCCTGCCTAGCAGTTTAGTAATCCTGTTAGAGATAGAAATGACATTAATACAGCAGAATACACCAATACAGCATTAATACACTAGAAAAGGAAGAAATTATGATAAAGGAGTCAGTAAAGCATCTTATGTGTTCTTAAAGATGCTTTACTGACTCTTTATAATAATTTCTTCCTTTTCTGGTAATTTAAGTGTACATTGGGCAGATAACTCTAAAAAAAGAGAAAAGAATACATTTTTAAAATATGTGCTTATTTTTGGATTTTTAAATTAGCTAGAATTAAAGTTAATGTGCATAGTTAACATAATGGAACTATAGCTATTGATAGATATTTTTGTTTGCACATATGACACTGTGTGCAGTAGAGAAATGTGAAGAGAGATTGAGATTTGTTGCAAAGCTCTTTACATGCTTTTGTAAAAATGAGCTTTCTTTGCCTAAAAAAAAAACCTTATTGCACGTCCAACAGTAATTTATTTCATTCTATGGCAGTAGAGTGTGGGTAAAAAAGGTATGGTGTAAAGATGATAGGATTTAATCTCTAAAGACTTCAATTAAAATATTGTTCTGTTATTTACTTTTCCTTAGGTATCACCTTAAATCATTCTTTTTTTTTAATTTTTTAGTTTCTTCATGAGTCAAATAAAAGAAATGGCATGTGTTGAATAGATACTTGGTAAAATTCTTTCCATTTCTAAATTTTATAATTCTAAGATCTTTTTGCTAACTTCACATGTAGCAAATTAGAGTTTAGGAGGCGGTAAGAGTACGTAAAATACTGTGTGGTACTACATGGACAATTCAAGAAAACTTACAGAAACGTCCTGAGAATTATTCTCCTTGAAAAAAATGCAATATAATTTCATAGATTTAAGAAAAAAAGATGTATCACTGCTCTGCTCTCCAGAAACTTTGAGGAGCTTTGAGGAGCTTTTGAGAGAAAAGTATTAAACACTATGTAAAGACCTTAAGACTCTGAAGAGGGCAGTCAATAGACCCAAGAAATTAGAAACAATATCAGAGACACTTATTCCTAGTCCACTAGAAAGAGTGTCAAGCACAAAAACTTGTATTATGTAGAAGTTAGCTAACAGATGGCTCAGAAAAGACATGATTCTATGATGAGTTACACAATAGAATTAGCAGTTGTAATTTATAGAGATGTTAAGGCTCTCAAAGAATTATATATTATAAATACTTAAACACACATATACATGTTATTATATATATTTGTACATATGGATGTTATGTTATTATATATATTTATACATATATGTGGAACTATACAAATATCACCTATATATACACATACATAGATATACACATATAAATGTATATATATTTAAATTTAAAACTAGTAGTGCCCTTAAAGTCATCTAATTCTCATTCCTCCTTTTGTAGATAAGTAAATTGAAGTACAGTGAAGTAAAAACTACCTAGTTTGACCTAGGTAGTAAATAATAAATCTAGCATTCTAGATTCTCTCACTATAAATCCATCACTTTTTTAAATTTTTATTCTATATTTTTTCAATACTATTTCACATTTTCCAAATACATGTAAGGATAGTTTTCACTATTCATTTTTTTTTGCTTTTTGCTGAGGCAATTGGGGTTAAATGACTTGCCCATGGTCACACAACTATGGAATGTTAAGTGTCTGAGACCAGATTTGAACGCAGGTCTTCCTGGCTTCAGGGCTGGTGCTGTATCCACTGCACTATCTAGCTGCCCCTCAATATTCATTTTTGCAAGATTTTGTCTTCTGAATTTTTCTACCTCTCTCCCTCTCTTATCTCCCCTTCTCCCCAAGATAACATGTAGATCATTTTAAAAATAGTTCCACATTTGTCATGTTGGGCAAGAAAAATCAGACTACACTGAGTGGGTGCCCATCATTTGGGGAATGGCTAAATAAGTTATGGTATATGAATGTTATAGAATATTATTTTTCTATAAGAAATGATGAGCAGAATGAATTTAGAGAGGCCTAAAGAGATCAATGTGAACTTATGATAAGTGAAATGAGCAGAACCAGGAGAATACTGTACATGGCAACAGCAAGATTATGCAATGATCAATTTTGATGGACATGGTTCTTTTCAATAGCAAGGCCAGTTCCAAGGATCTTGTGACGGAAAGAGGCATCTGCACCCAGAGAGAAGGCTGTAAAAACTGAGTGTGGACCACAACATAGTATTTTCATTTTTTTTATTCTTTTGTTTTCTTCCCCATGCTTCCTTTCTCATGTTTTTTTTTCTTTTTAATCTGATTTTCTTGTTCAGCAATTGTAGAAATATGTATAGAATAATTGCACATGTTTAACACCTAGGGGAATGTGGGGGAAGGGAAAGATCATTTTATTTTTTTTATTTATTTTTAATTAAATCTTTTTATTTGAAAAACATATGTATGGGTAATTTTTTAGCATTGACCCTTACAAAGCTTTTCGTTACAAATCCCCCCCCCAATTCCCTCCCTCTCCTAGATGTCAGGAAGTCCACTACATGTTAATTATGTTAAAATACTTGACAAGTTGAATATATGTATACATATTTCCACACTTATCTTGCTGTGCAAGAAAAATCCTATCTACAAGAAAAAATATCTGAGAAAGGAAACCCAATGCAAGTAAACATCAATAGAGAGCATGAAAGTGTTTTGTTGTGGTCCACATTTCATATACCTCTCTCTGGGTGTATATTGCTTTTTTTACTGAACAATTGGAACTGGTTTGAAGCATTTCATTGTTGAAGAGAGCCATGTCCATCAGAATTGATCATCATGTAATATTGTTGTTGCCATGTATAATGATCTCCTGGCTCTGCTCATTTCACTCAGCATCAGCTCGTGCAAGTCTCTCCAGGCCTCTCTAAAATCGTCCTGCTGCTTGTTTCTTACAGAACAATAATATTCTATAACATTCATATACCATAATTTATTCAGCCACTCTCCAATTGATGGGCATCCATTCAGTTTCCAGTTTCTATCCACTACAAAATGGGCTGCCACAAACATTCTTGCACATATGAGTCCCTTTCCTTCCTTTAAGATCTCTTTGGGATATAAGCCCAAAAGAAACACTGCTGGGTCAAAGGGTATGCACAGTTTGATAACTTTTTGAGTGTAGTTCCAAATTGCTGTCCAGAATGTTTGGATCCATTCACAGTTCCACCAACAATGTATCAATGTCCCAGTTTTCTCATATCCCTTCCAACATTCATCATTAACTTTTCCTGTCATTTTAGCCAATCTTACAGGTGTGTAGTGGTATCCCAGAGTGGTCTTAATTTGCATTTCTCTAATCAATAATGATTTGGAGCACCTTTTCATATGACTAGAAATGA
>JAJPUD010013180.1:0-44203 GCA_023553655.1 Myrmecobius fasciatus | reverse complement strand
AAGGAAGGAAGGAAGGAAGGAAGGAAGGAAGGAAGGAAGGAAGGAAGAGAGGGAGGGAGGGAGGGAGGGAGGGAGGGAGGCAGAGAAGGAGGGAGGAAGGAAGGAAGGGACGGAGGGAGTGAGTGAGTGAGGGAGGGAGGGAGGGAGGGAAACGAGGAAGGGAAGGAGAGAGGAAAGAAAAGAGGGAAGGAGGGAAGGAAGAGAGGGAGGGAGAGAGGGAGGGAGGGAGGAAATGGAGGGAGGGAGAAAGGGGGGAAGAAGGGAGGACATGGAGGGAGGGAGGGAGGGAGGAAGGAAGGAAAAAGGAGAGAGAGAGGGAAGGAAGGAAGGAGGGAGAGAGAGAGATAGGGAAAGAAGGAGGAAAGGAGGAAAAATCGATAAAACATTTATTAAGTGTTTATCATGTGCTAAGCATTGGAGATACAAATAGAAAAGCAAGATTATTCTAACTATGAAAGCACCTAGATAGATAGATAGAAAGAAAGAAAGGTCCATTGGTCCTTCCTTAGGTTCATCTAGCAGGAATCCCAAGAACCAAGTTCTTCCTCTTTCTCCTCTTCTTTCCTATGGCCCAAGAGCTCAAGAAAACCAATTGGCACAATATTTTGAATCTATTCCATGAGAACCAAGTTGGGGAAGGAGAAGAGGGCAAGGTAGAAAAGAAGTAACAGCAAGACATCTTTAGCCATGCACAGGGAAGAATCATGTACCAGGAGCCCAGACACATAGATTCTCGTCTTCAGTTTGCTGCTACTTTGCTGAATGGCCTTGGAAAAATCACTTCCCCTCTCAGAGCCTCAGTTTGCCAATCTATAGATGCTGGGGATTGAACTTGGCCTCTTCCAATTCTTAAATTTTGTCATTCTTTTGCCAGCTTGCCAACAAGCAGTTTTCCCCTCCAAGACGGGTAATCCAAAGCTTGTCACACAGACTTGCTCTAAGATTGTTGGAAGCCCAGGAAAACCCCCAAATAAGTTGTCTCCTTGTACACATTTGCTTTCACAGAAGGAGAAGTTTAAGGGGAAATATAGCCCAGACACTGTGGGATTTAATTTTCACATAAGTCCCTTTTTTTAAGTGGTGTTTGGTAAAACTTGTCTCTGATCGTCCTTGATATGTTTGCATTTCTTTTCTTAAAGTGTGAACGTTGTGCTTGGCCCATAATTAAAGAAAATAATAACAAGAGGTTTGGAAGTTTTCTGTTCAGCTGAAATGCCAGAGCCCTGAATTCTGAGTGGGCTGTAATCTTGGCAGAAATGAGTGTATAGCATTTGGAGAGCCTGTCACTTATTTGGGCACTTTCTCCCAGAGGGATGATTCTCCCTGTTCCCACAGGCGGGGCCCCACAAAGCATACCGAGTAAAGAGAAGAGAGCAGGTCATAGGATTGGCAAAAGTTGGATAGGGAGGGAATGAAAGGAATAAAACTTGGGCTTTCAGCATCTCTCTAGCCCACAGACCAGACTGGTTGCTCCCAGGACATAGTTTCCCAAGGTCATCAATGTCAGGAATAGTTTTGCTTTGTTTTTACTTTTTTTAGAGTTTGGGGGCTGAGAAGAACAAATGTGGAAGAAAGATGGAATGGGGAAGTTGAGGCAAATATATTTGTACAGTACTACAGTATTTAGAAAATATTTTCCCATCTTTTTTTCAATGTAATTCTCACAGTAAGCTTGGGAGGAAGAGAAGGAGAGAACAGAACAAAAATTACTCTTTCCATATTCTAGTGGAGGTAAGGTGATTTGGGCACGATTGGGCCAGTTAGAGACATAGCTGAAACCTGAACCCAAACCTTCTAATTTCAAACAGGTCCAGAATTCTTTCCACCAGCTTCTCACTGCCTTGCATTTCCAGGGGACTCTTTCCATGGCCTTTTCTTGAACACTTCCTTTTATCCAATTAGTTCTTAAGTCAAGATTGCAGGTTCAAAATCTGCCCTCTAGAATATGACAAACCAACAATGTACAAGAAGAAGGATATTTTCTTCTCCATTTAACTCATAACTATCTACTTTCTCTATAGTATAAATGTTAGGCAAATCAGCAACCTAGGACCTAGTTCACCTGATTGTCAATTGAGTCCAAGAAAGAGAATATATAGAGATAGATAGATAGACAGACAGAGATATTATATGTACTTGTCTCTTTTGTGAGAACATAAGCTCCTTTTGAGTAGAGATTGTTTCATTATTTAGACCCAGCATAATATGTATTAAATACTTAATAGATGCTTATTGATTGCTTAAGCATATCATTTAACTTGTATTGAGTGCTTACTATATGTTAAATCTTGTATTAAATGCTGGCTACAAACAAAGGGGAAAAAACAGTTTTTTCCTATAAGAAGTTTATATTCTAATGGCAGAGCCACCATGTAAATATTTACTTATAGAGTGGATGGAAGGTATAATTAGAAGGGATGGCTCTGCCAACTGGAGGAGTCAGAAAGAAAGTCTACCTCCTGCAGAAGGTAGCATCTGAGTTGACTTGAAGAAAGTCAGCACTTCTATGTAGAAAATAGCACAAAGTATGTGAGCAAGGTCAGAGCATTAATTGTTCACAAGATAGGAAAAGGCATACTATAGAACTTATAAGCTGAGAGGAAGGATTCTGAGAAGTCATTGCTATGACATATTGCATTCCAAATTTGGAGAATAGATTGTTCAACCACTTGGTGGGGATGGAAACAAAATGCTGAGTTCAAGGAACAGTTAATAGTCCAGTTTGATTAGAATGTAGAGTTCATGAAATGGAATGATGTGAAGCTAGAAAGTCAGGTTGGAGCCAGATTGTAGAGGCCCTTAAAACTAGGCTTCGGAATTTCTATTTTATCCTAAGGGTGATAGGGAGCCATAGAAGGTTCTTGAGTAGAAGTAATAATCAGGCCTGAGCCATAGCAATATTATTATAATAGTTACATCAAATGGATTAAAAAAGGGAGAGACTGGAGATCAAGAAGCCAATTAGGAGACTAGTGGGATTCAGGCAAGGAAGTGGAGGGAAGAAGAAAAGACCTGAGACATGTTATCTTTAAGAATTAGTAGTCAATTAAATGTAAGAAGTGACAGAGCAGTGAAATTTACAAACTTAGATGACAGGATAGATGGATGTACCCATCAGAAACAGGTAGGTTTGGAAGGGATGGGAAGGAGAAGATAATTTTATTTTGGCCATTTCTAATTTGAAATACCAATAGAAATACAGTGGAAGACATCCACCAACCAACTGGGAATGCTCTATCCTGGTGTGTAGGAGAGGAATTAGAACTGAATAGAAAGTCCTTGAAGGCAGACATTATTGTACTTTTGTCTTTTTATTTCCAGCACCCAGTACAGTGAATGATACATAGTAGATGCTTAAAGAATGTTTGTTGACTGATTGTCTTATAAATAGATTCAAGCATCATCTGCTTAGAAATAATTAAGCTTATGGAAGTTACTGAAATCACCAAGGGAAAGTGTATGGAGTTAGTACAGAAGATATTAAGAGCTCTGAAGGGGACCCATACTAAGAAGCATATTGTATGTACCACACTGGCACATAGTAAGTGATTAATGAATGCTTGTTGATTGATTGCTTGATATACAAATTTAAGAGTCATCTGCTTAAAGATGGTTGAACTAATGGGAACAAGAAAAATCACCCAGGAGGAGAGAAGAGGAGAGGGGAGGGGAAGAAGAAAAAGGTGGGGGAGAAAATGGGAGGAGAGGGAAGAGAGAAAGAGTAAGGAGAGAAGGGGAAGGGAGAGGAGAGAATTCATATAAAGATCTTCGAATGGCATCCATTCTAAGGGAGCATGATTTGGATGATGAACCTGAAAAGGAAATTTAAATTGGGTGGTCAGAATGGTAGGAAAAAAATTGTAGTGTCATGAACATAGAAAGCAAGGTCCAGAGCAGGACTGAGAAACCTGTGATGGATTAGCAGTGGCTGATTCATAGGACACGTCAATACTGTTATCAGCTTTCCCAAGCTCACTTAAATCTTAACTCTGATGTTGATGGTTTTTTTGCTCTCTTTGCTATATCAAAACTACCCAGATGATAACAGTTCACAAGGCTAGGATTTTGTGCATTTTCCAAATGAAGACACTGATATAACTGACTTGTTCAAGATCACTTAAAAAAATCAGTGTCAGACCTGGAATTACTTCAAGTTTCCTGACTCTCTCAATCTAGAGCTCTTCCACTTAAATTTTGGTTCCTTGAAAAGTAAATTCCTACTCTCTCAGTGTCAAGCCTGGGACAGATAGCAGACCTCTGACCTCTCCTTGCCAAATCTTCACACCCCACCTCAATCTTTAAAGCATTAAACCTTCAAACCTTTGTCCAGAGTTTAGGTGCCTCTCTAGCCTGTTTGTCATTTTACTACCCCCTACCCCCTCCACCCTGCACATGCCAGAGGAGAGAAGCAATTTCTGGATGTCCCTCACTAGTTATCAAAATCTCATGTTTTTTATTCAAAAGGTCACCACTGTGCAAAACGAAAATGTGTTATTTAAATGCAGATTCACCCACCCTCCACCCCTCCCTTTTTCTTTCTAGTCAGATCAAAGGAGGTTTTCTATGAAGCTGGAGTCCCCTTTCTAAATCACTTCACTGGAATCCCAGCTGTGCTACTGACTCATTCTGTGCCCTTTGCCCTCTCTAGACCTCAGTTTTCCATCATTAAATGAGGGGTTTGGATGAGATGACTTCTTAGGGACGTCCATTCCAGAGTTGACATTCTAGGGTTATATACAATTTGAAATGTTTTAGCCAATGTTCAGATAATCCTCATATATATAGTTAAGATGCCCTTTCCATTAGTGACCTTCCACTGTGTTCTCTGGAATGCCTGTTCCATAGGAAACAAATTTGCTTTCATCTTAAACCATTTCCTTTCTTACTCCCTCCATCTTTTTGCAATCACTGTGACCTGGCTGATAGCACAGCTTCCTTGGCCAACCTTTCCAGCATTGGCTGCCCTTTCAATTATTCCACCACCACCCTGCCCCCAACTCACTGGTCATGCTTGGAGAAGTTGGAATATTTTCTGTTCCCCATTACTACTGCTAAACTCTTCCTCTATCAACATCACTTAGTAACCTCTCTTTATTGGAGGTTGACTCAATCTATATTTATCACTCCATCAAAATTCTGATGGCTGTCATCTACAGACTTCCATAATACTCTCTATGCTTCCTCATGAATTCAATGCCTGATTATGTTTTTTTTCCTCCTCAACTTCTGCCCTCATCAGAGGGGACTTCAGCATATATAATTGTCAAATTAATCTTCCTAAAGAACAAATCTGACTATGTCATTCCAGTGGCTCCCTATTACCACCAGGATCAAATATAAATATAAATATCAAGCCTCTGCTTGGCTATTAAAGCCTTTCATAACCTGACCTCTTTGTAGTACCTAATTTCTCTCCAAATACTCTGTGTTCTAGGGGCAATGACTTCTTTGTTGTTCCTTTCACATCTTCTGATCCTGATTCTCTATCCTAGAACTCTCTTCCTCCTCATCTCCTCCTTGTCTTCCTGGCTTCCATTAAGTCTCAGCTAAAGTTCTACTATCTGCAAGAATTCTTTTGTAATCTCCTTAATTTTCAGGTCTTCCCTCTGGGACTGTCCCCCATTTATCTTATAAATTTCTTATTTTCATGTTGTCTCTCCCATTAGACTTTGAGCATCTTGAGAACAGGAACTGTATTTTTTTTCCTTTCTTCCTATCTTAAGAGCTAAGCATAGTATCTGACCTATAATAGGTGCTTACTAATGCTATATATTTATATGACAGCTCAGTGGCTTAGTGGATGGAGCCCCAGGCCTGGATTCAGGAAGATCTAGTTCAAATTTGGCCTCTGACACTTGTTAGCTTTGTGACCCTTAGCAAATCACAACCCTGCTTGCCTCAGTTTCTGCATCAGCAAAATGAGCTGGAGAAGGAAATAGCAAACCACTTCAGTATCTTTGCCAAGAAAATTCCAAAATGGGATCACAGAACAGTGGACATAACTGAAAACAACTAAACAACAAAAAAGGGAGTAATCATACTTCATTTTAGGGTGATGTGTTTAAGAAGTCAAAGAGATACATATATAAAGTGCTTTAGAATATGATAAAATGTTTTCAATTTATTATGATATATTCTTTAATGTGTTATGCTTTACCATATTATTCACTATTTAATTCTATTGAATATTAATTATTGATCATAATAATTTTCACATTCTGTAGGTTGAAACAAATTTTTAAAAGATTACTAAGTTAATACTCTTAAACAGATCATCAATAATAATATAAGTTGAAAAAGTTAAACATTTGCTAATGCCAACATTAATCAAAGAACTTCTGAAATCTTCTCTCGAAGAAATATCATAGAACTTTACAAAGACCAGGGACTAGGAAGAATTGTAGAGAGCATATTACAATCCCTTCTTTTAATATGTGAGGAACCAAGCCCAAAGCAGCTGAGTGACTTGACTGAAGTAGGTAGTATATATAAATAATAATATGTATAGATGGTAAATGATAGAGCTGGGATTAAAATTCAGGCTCTGTGCCTCTAAATTTAATAGCATCTATTAAATGTAGTTGGTTAAAGGTTTGGAGGAGAACTTGCTGCCATCTCAAGCAATCCAGGGCTATCAAGTATATGAACCACAGACCTCAGGAGGGTCAACATGAAGGTGCCTTTAGAAGAATGATAGGGGAGGAAAGAGCCAGAATCTCTTCTTGTTGTTTGGCATTCATTCTCGAAGAGGACCAATGACATCACAGAATAATGTCTTGACTTGGATTTAACTGAGGCAGAAATGTGCAAAATCATCATCCTCCAGAGTCTGTCCTCCAAAGTTATCAAAGTGCAATGGCAAGACAAGGCAAGATGACCGGCAATAGCTTGGGATACTGTTGGTGACCTTGGCTTTTCTAAATTAAGATCTTTCCTAGCTCTCAGTTTGTCTGAGGCATCACCCATTCAATGGCTAAGGACTAGGTAAGAATTGAGGTTAAAAAAACCAATAACCTATCATCACAAAAATATCAGTCCAGAAGGGGAAGACCCTCAAACTTGCCAGAACCTCTGACCTAATATAGAAAGAAGGGAAGGAGAGTGTTCATCAAGACCTCTTAATGATAGAACCACATATCTAAGGAGGTCTGGGGTTCCTCAGGGGTTTTCCCTAGGTGGACCTTTGCTCCACTTTGTGATGTATGTCCCAAGAAAACTCTTGGGCATTAGGCTGTGAAATGCCAAAATCATGGGCACAGAGAAGACCAGGGGATTTGTGAATGATGGCTGGGTGGCACAAAACCATTGATAATTCCATCCTTGCTAATTCTTTGTGACTCCTGTCCTATCATGGGTCTTTGGATCCTGGTACCTGAAGGCAAGGGCATTCCCCAGATGGAACATAATTCTGTTAGGCAGACTACAAGAGATAGCAAGGTATGAAACACTAGACTTAGGTTCAGGAAAAACACCAACACCAAATCATTTAACAAAAGAAGTGAAAGGAGTTAGGTTCAGATCTCTAGGGTATCTTTAGAGATGACAGATCAAGAGCACAGAACCCAGTAAGCAAGCCACAGTCCGTGAGCCCTGAGTCAGACAATGCAAGGAGAAACTTTGGCCCAGCTTCATAGACTAAAACAGGTTAAGCCAGGAAAAATTTCCTTAAAAGAAGAAGATCTAGGAGCCTTATATGTCCCACTATCCCTAGGGATGCTTCCTCCTCTCCTGATACTGGCTCCCAGTGTGACTGACCATTATATGTCTACTCATGGGCTTTCCCTCCACATCCCAGCAGTGATCACAGTTGCTCTCTAGTGACCAAGGGCTCAAAATTTAAACTCACATCCCCATTTTGTGTCTATATTGAGGTGTATAGATAGTGTTTGGGGAGAGGGCTATATCGGAAGCAGTTCTACATGTTTTGTCAAGTGGTTGTGGATATAATAGCTGGTAACAAAATGGATGGCCAGCCCCATCTTTGCTCAGCTCTTCCACCTCCAGGGAAAGAATATAGGTCACCTGAAGGCTGTGGGGGAAGCTGGTGGGCTGCCACTCGGAGGCCGTAACCTAGTAACGTGTTCTCCTCATCTGGCCCTGGAAGATGTGTGTGTGCATGTTTTAAAACCTCAAACAAGCATAGTCACTTGATAATGCCAGGATATAGAGACAATGCTGAAACATAAGCCTTAATTTGATTTTGTGGCATAAAAAGATTTTGGGTGCAAGTTAATGAAATGTCTCTACAAAGGGGCTTTTCCAAGTGAATGGGGATCCAAGTGGAGAGAGGTCCTAAACCTAAAACCTGGTGCACCCTTCCCTCTTGCTCTCCTGAGACATCAGTAACTTGCCCAGGGTCACACAGCTGGGGAATGTTAAGTGTCTGAGATCAGATTTGAACTCAGGTCCTCCTGACTTCTGGGCTGGTGCTCTACCCACTGTACCATCTAGCTACCCCCATATATATTATTATTATCAGTAATGAGTAGTCATATTATTAGCCCCATATGTCATCACAATTTGAATCCCGGGATGATTGTGGGCTCTCTAATTATCATTCTCATTCTCATTGTTGTTACTGAAATCATTGTATATCTTATAACAATTCTACCAACTTGTTTTCTCTCTGACCCCAGAAATAACAACCTGACCTTCCTGAACCCCTATTACCAGACAGAAGAAGGTGAGGAGAACCCCTTCATTTGTTCTTCACACCGTGACAATGGCATGCAGAAGTGTTCCCACATCCCCATCCGCCGGGAGCTACGGGTAGAGTGTACACTAGGCCTGGAGGCTTATGGCCGCTCCTTGGAGAGTCTTGATGGTGGTGGAAGAAACTCCTGCATCAACTGGAATCAATACTACAACGTGTGCAGGACAGGTGATCTGAACCCGCACAATGGAGCCATCAACTTTGACAACATTGGCTATGCCTGGATCGCTATCTTCCAGGTGTGACTCCCCACCCCCCTTCCATGTGGAATTATTGAGAGGAAGATCAATAACTTGAAAAAACATCACTTGTGGTGATCTGAGAAAAATTATAAGGACAAGACTAAGAGGATAAGAGTTCCTCAGGATGGGGGAGGATATCAGCAGGAGAGGTGGGAATGGAAAAATATATCTGAGATTGTGTGCTAGAAAATACAGGAATCATAGGATTTGCAGCTGGAAGAGCTTAGAGATCATTTAGCCAAACCTTCTCATTTTATAACTAAAGAAACTAAGGCAAGGCTAGATGCCATGATTTGTCCCATGTCTTGCAACTTGTAAGTAACAGAATTAGAATTGGAATCCAGGCTTTTTTATTCCAAATTCTGCTCTTTCTCCTATATCTTGGTATCTCTGGAGTTCCAACTATACCTAGTTTAGGAAAAGTGTAGTATTACAGATTTAGTGCTGTAAGAGATCTTAAGGGGTTGTCTACATCAAAGCCCTCATGATGTTTAATTCAATCTTTTACTCCCTCCATTGCAAGTACACACTGGTCAGACTGGTCTATCTCTTGTCAAAACCACTGTATATATGTGTGTGTGTATGGGCAGAATCTGAGACAGTGTAAAAGTAGAAAACAAGTAAAGGTAATTAAATAGGGCCAAACCTGAGACTTGAATTCAGACTTCCAGATCTCTAGAACAGTGAGCCTGCCACTGTGCAATGCTGCTTTAAAATCATAGAAGATGAACATGAGAAAGAAAATATAATGTCAAAATATGTAGGTTAGAACCAGATAGTAAAAGACTATAAATGACAAACTAAAGAATTTAGACTTTCTATAAAAGATTGCTCAAAATCTGGATGCTGAAATAAGTGAGGGCTCTAAAGCTTAAGACAGAAAGATTTCTAGAAAAAAAAAGACTGTTTTCTTCTGTCAGTCAGTCAACACACATTTTATTAAGTGTTTACTATATTCCAGGTGCTGTGTTAATCGCTAAGGATTCAATAAAAGACAAAAAATTGGTCCCTGCCTTTAAAAAACTCAATTTTTAACGAAAAACAACATACAAATTGTTATAGTATTAGAAAGGAAGGACTAGTCAAATGTTATGAGGGCTGAAGAGGCAGATGTAAGAGGGAAGGCATCCTGCAGAAGGCAGGATTTGATCTAAGCCTTTAAGGAACCTAGGAAAACTCTGAGTCTGAGATGGAGAGGAATAAAGCATCCCCAGCAGAGATTCTGGATGTTGTGTGTAATGAACAAGGTGACCAGTGTGTACCTAGAATAGAGAGTACATTGAGGGAAGTCTAAGAAGTGGAAGAAGATTTTTATTTGTAAAAGTTTCATTCTCTGGGTGTTCCCGTTATCAGTGAGATCACAGGTCCTAATATCATTGTTGTTATCTTGATTGTGTTTGATATCATTTCCATGACTGTCACAGTTCAAAGTCTAAATAACTCAGCCTGGTGTTCAAGGGCCACCACAATCTGACCCCAGTCCACCAGCCTAGCCTTCTCTCCCCCTAGAGCCTTCTGACTCAAGCAGACCCATCAACCTTCCACAGTACATGCCCCACACTGTCACACTTCCATCCAGGCCTTTCTTCACACAGGTCCTTTTGGCAGGAGCACCCTTTCCCTAAAAGCAATATTTCCTCATTCTTCAAGGCCAAAATTAGACCTCCTTTATGAAGTCTTTCCCTTCCTTCCCCATCCTTTTCCCCATTCCCAGGCAACATGAATTGAACTCTCTCTCTCTTCAGAGTTCAATATCATGTTTTCACTTCTCAAAGAAGTTATCACATGATCCTGGCACTCTAATTGTTTGGGATTACTGTACAATCTCCCCTATCACATAGAGAACTCTTTTTAGGGCAAGGATGACCTCTTATTCTTTTGCCTCTCCCTAAGAGCGGCTTAGCATAGAATCCTATCAAGATGTAAATGAAAAAAGAGGAAGGAAGAAAGAAAGGAGGGAAGAAAGGAAGGAGAGAGAGAGGATGAGAGGATGGATAGAGGGAGGAAGAAAGGAAGGAAAGAAAGGAGGGGCAGAAAGAGGAAGGGAAGAAGGGAGGGAGGGAAGAAAGTAAAGAGTAACAGAGGGGAAGAGGAAAGGAAGAAGGAAAAAGAGAGAGGGAGGAAAGGAGGGAAGGAAGGAGAAGGGACAAAAGTAGAGAGGAGGGAAGGAAAAGAAAGAGGAAAAGAGACAGAGACAGAGACAGACAGAGAGACAGACAGAGACAGAGACAGAGAGAGAATGGATCAAATTCCTAAAGGATGAGGGGAATATGGGAGAGGAGAGGATGAAGGGCACAAGTAGAAGAGCTAATCTTGGCAAGGAGAAAGACTTCATCATCATCCTCAGAGACTGGAGAAAAGGAGAGGAAGGATGAAGATGTTTGAGAGGTTCTGAGCTATAGAGCCAGAAAGATGAGATAATTCATCTTTAAAATTAGGTATTGGGCTAAATGCTCTCTAAGGACTTGATTCTGGCAATGAATGGAGTACAGGATGTGTGCTGATGCATCTTCCTTCGCAAATATTCAGGTTTTCTGGGCATCAGTGTCAAAAGAGACTCGAAATTAGAGGAGATATTGGTGACTACTGGTGACCTCTAAGTCCTGGAAGGATGTAGGCATATTGATAAGCCTCCACAATCTGGCTCCAAACTATTTATTTCACATATAGTGTGAAATATTGCCTGAACCAATCCTATTGTTTCACCCAAGAGATTTTTTTTGGGGGGTAGTGTTCCTATGGCTTCAGAAACAGCTAAATAAGCTACTGAGAGTTCAAAGAAAAATGAGATTTTAGAATTAGAAGGGGATCCTGGAAATCATCTTATCCAATTCTACTTTTTTACAAAGAAGGAAACTGAGGAACCAAAGAAAAGAACTTAAGACTTAACTGGACTTAGCCCAAGTCACATAGCTCAATAAGGGCAGTCTAGATTTTCTAAATCCAAATCCATCATTCCCTTCCCAATATATCATACTGCCTCCTATGCTGAGCCACTTAACAAAGTATGGCTGACAGGGAAGGAGTGAGTCACCAAGCCCTTTGAAGGTGGCATTGAATATACCGTTTTTCTTGGGCAGCAGACAAGGGCATGTTTCCATTGCCAGGTCCATCTTATCCCATAGCAAATGGTGTATTCTCATTAGCTTATGTGGATAGATGCAGAAAGAAGCCAAGAAATTAATTGGAAAGTTTGGGGAGGAATGTCTGCCTTTTATTGCATGTGAATTCTGAAGCTGTTTGACATCGCAGTACTGTGAAAGTTATAACATGAGAGACAGAGAACTCGTCCTTCAAACCATCCCTAAATTGATATATGATTATGAGTGTCCCAAAGACCATAGAGCAGCTGCCTATGTGAACCAAAAACAAAAATATCATGCTGGGGTCTGGAGAGGAGGAAAGATAGGGACTGTGATGTTGTGAGTAACAGAAAGGTGCTTTCTTCCAGGTGGCTGAATTGGGCATAGGCTGGGGGCTGGGTCCACAACAATTGGACTGTGGACTAGATTTGTTCTTGGGAAGCTTGGGAAGCTTTCCTGAGAACTTTATAAAACCAAAGAAGCTTCACTTTCTTAGCTGCTGCTCAGGGAGAACTCACACATTGTAACTTTATCTAAGGAGTCCATATAAATGAACTCGGAATGAGAAAGCCCCAAATTAATATCCCATCTCAAATATTTAATAGCAGGGTGACCCCAGAAAACTTAACCTCTCACTTTCTGCTTCTGGGAAGTGAAAAAGGTTGAAATCAGTAGTGTTGAAAGTCCCTTCCAGTTCTTAATCTCTGATATTGAAGTTTACAGAAATTCTGAGGCAGTGTGGTACAGTGGGAGGAATATTGGCTTAAGAGCTACCTACAAACATTGGGAAACGTCTCTTGACCTCTCCAGACCTTAGGATGCTCACCTATAAAATGAGAACATTGGAATAAAATGCTTCTGATCTGAAATTCTTTGTCTATATTAAGAAATGTAACTTGGGCACTTGCCCATAGGATTTCTAAAGAGTAGAAGCATCCCAAGATGCTGAAACAGAGAAAGGCATGGCATCCACTTTTATCAGGAATAATAATATTAACAACAGCAATGATAATTTCATCCTTAGCCAAAGCAATTTACCCTTTCTGCCTTAAATAACTTATCTGTGATGAGGGAAATTCAGATTTTCACAAGAATAATTTTTGAGAAAGAGTTTGTGGAGGAAGGCTGAGTGTGGGTGTTTTGGCTCGCTTTCTCAAAACTGTGTCTTGTCTGGCTGTGAGCACTGGGCAGTCATATAGCCTCCAATTCTGGTAGCCCAGATGGGACCAGAGTAGAATGAAATAGAATCTGATTCAAACTAAAAAAGGCCTTCCTAAAAATCTAAGTGTTTAAAAAAATCAGTTTCCATTTCTCTTGTGCTTTACAAAAAATACATTCTTAATAATCCTTTGAAGAACTAGTACAACTATAATTATTCCTGTTGTACAATTAGGAAAACTGAGGTTCAGAAAGAAGTGACTTGCTTAAACTACTTATAGTCAGAGCTGAGATTTGAATCAAGGTTTCTGGAATCCAAATACATTGATCTTTCAACTTTCCATATTGACTCTTTACACATAGAAGAGGCTACCTTGAGAGGATCTAGCACTGGAGCAGTTCAAGCAGTGGGTGGGTGACCAAAGGTATTAGAGAGGGTCAGATTATAGGATCTCTGAGATTTTTTTCTCTGAGAAATTCTGTGATTTCCTGATCCCAAAAAAAGCCTCATGAGTAAATTTATGCAACAGAATTGGCTGAGGCTACATTTCCTACAGTAACTGTACATGTCCCCATATCCAGGGGAGCCTCTGGGCAATAACTCAGGATCACCTCCCCCTACTTCTCTTTCCCCCAGGTTGCTCCCTATTTCAGCCTTATTAAGGGAATAGGGCATTAATCAGAATCTAGAAAGATGTTTTCAGATTGCAAGGATGGGCTAAAGCCAACAAAGTGAATTTGAAAAGAATCGATGTGAATTTCTGCCCTTGAGTCCAAAAAAATCAGTGATAGGATTGGGAAAAGATGGTTTAACATTGGTTTGTGTAAAAAAGACTCCTGAAAGTGAGGAGGTGGAAGGAAGTAGAACTAGATGGAAAGTTTGGTATAAGTGTGATATAGTATATTGTATAATTCCCCAGGCCCCATTCCCATCCAGGGCCTAGTACATCCTAGAGACAGTTGTAATTAGATGGACCACTATTCTTTTGGGGCTGTATCAGACTACATTGTAAGGCCAAACAAGAGAAAGAAAATCTCAATTTAAAGAGCCTGGAGACATATGAGTTGTAGGGAAAGGGGCTGGATGGGAAAAGGGAAAGCCAAGGATCAGACTAGCTATATTCTCTCAGACAGATTTGCTCTCTTAGTAATTCTTACTTCTCTTCTCTCTCTCTCTCCCTTAGGTTATAACCCTGGAAGGCTGGGTTGACATCATGTATTATGTCATGGATGCACATTCTTTTTATAATTTTATATATTTTATATTACTAATAATCGTAAGTATGAGTTGTAGTTATGTCCTCTGATATCAAACATGCTGTCCTAACACTCCAGCCCAGTGGCAAATTCAGGCATTAAAACCATGAGTCCCATTGGACCAAGACTTGGAATTGTTCCACGAACCCACTAGAGGCAACAGGAACCTGGCTCCCAATAGGGACCAAGCATTACTTGGTAAGGTAGAGATAGAAAAACTCTGTCCAGTGCCATATAGATCCAACCCTCCTACAGTGATATTGCTATGACCACTTGAGCCTGAAAAATGACAAAACCACCCCCTTACTTGTTCTCTTAAGCATATCGTGATTTTCTCTCACAAAAATAGAACTTCTGCACTCCTAAAGATAAAGAAAAGTTAAAGAGCTATAAGCAGCAGTTAACATTTCAAATGGTGGCCATAGAAAGTGATAATGCTGAAGTAAACAACAGGGTATTGAGTAGTCCGGGAGTGGGTCCCTAGTGTCTCACATCACTCTGAACTTTCTTCTGTCTTTCTCTATATAAGTATATCTTTTTCTATCTTGCCATTACCTCTCCCCCATATCTGTTCCTCAACTACTTCCTTATTCTTCAACATAAAATGGAATGGGGGGATTATGATGTCAGTTTCATTTGTGGAATAATCCATATTCTAATTCTTAATTTTAAAATCAAATGAAATCTTTAGATATATATATATATATATCTTCTTGAAAACAAAATATAAATTTGGTAACCTTTTTTTTAAATTTTCACTCTTCTCTTGATTTTCTCTTAGTGGGTTAGTAATCTTCATTTTTCAAAAGGGTTACGTGGCTAAGTTGCCAAAAGGCAGATTTGTGCTTGATGTAACCAAAAGAATTCCCAAGCAATTAAAGCTATCTAAAAGTGAGTTGGGACTCATTGGAAGGTAATGGGTTCCCCTTCATTGATATGCTCTTCAAAAGGCAGAGGATCACTTGTCAGTTATGCTTCAGAGTGGATTTTTGTTTAGTTTTAGGTTGTATTCAGTGGTGGCTGACATCCCTTTCCAGCTCTGAAGTTCTATGAATTTCAATTTAATTGAACAAGCATTTACGGAGCTCTCTCCTCTTCCTGCCAAATCACCTCTACTCCTATGTTCCCAGCCAGTCTCTAACCTGAGGATGCAGACCAAGACCCTGACCTTAGGGAAGTTAGATACTTGAGATGGCAGACAGAGGGCCTTGCCTCTGGGAGCTCATACCTGGAGAGGAGCCAGCACTCACACATAAGATCCAACAATCGATAATCAAGTGCTGAATGGTATAATTCAGCTTCCAAGGCTAAAGAATCCTAGAGGAAGAAGACACTGTGAGGTATTGAATAGTCATGGGTGCCTCTTTTAGGAGTTAGGTTTTAAATGATGTTAATGATTTGGAAGATAACCTGGAAGAAACCATTGAAAAAGTCCAGAGGTAGAAAGTCCAAGAAAGAATAGAAATGTCTACCCTAAAATGATACATGGAGGGGACAATGTAATAAATCACTAGGACCTGGATGGACGGAGCCTTTGGCTCTGGGAGGAGAATGCCTCATGTCATTGTTGTGTCTTAGGAAACTGTTAACCCCCTCTTTCAGGAATTCTTCCCCAATGTTTCTAGCACATTATTTATCTTCTCCTCTTCAATATTCCCATAATACTTAGAATCTAGGCCCAAGTTATCAGACTTGTAGTCTGGACCAAATTAATTGGGAAATGTTTTAATAAAATGAATAAAAATGCAATACAACAGTAATAATGTTAATTTGTGGCTATCTAAGTCAATATGCTGTTGCAAAAATGTGTTTTTATTTGCATCTTTCACCACTGGTCCAGGCCATTTACTTGGAACTTGTGGTATTACTATAGTAATAATTCACATTGATTGGATGTAGAGCTTAAAGAGACCTTAGAACAAAGAATGTTCAAGCTGGAAAGAACTCTGGAGGTCACCTGGTCCAACCTTTCACTTTACAGATGGGGAAACTGAGGCAAAGAAAGGACAAATTACTTGTTCAAGATTACATAGATAATAAGTAGTTGAATTGGGGTTCTGACTCCAAATTCAGTGCTCTTACCATAAAGCCATGATTCCTTATTCTTCATGTCTTCATTACTCTTTTCTACAGTGCTTGTTTCTTAAGGTAACAACAGCTATTTTAAACAACTATGATGCTAGATGCCACTAATGTTATCTTCAGTAGGGACATCAGAAATTAAAACTGTATCACCCAAACCATCCCCTAAGGGCATTTAATCAGGGGACATCACTTTCTCTTTCCTCTCTCCTCTGCATACACTTTGTGGATAGAGTGCTAAATTTGGAGTCAGACACACTTGGCTTCACATCGAGCCTCATATACTCACTTAATTTTGTGACTGGGGGCAGTTCATTTAAATTTTCTCAGCTGTAAATGAGTATAGTAACAGCACCTACCTCACACTGGATTTGTGAGAATAAAATCTCTTTTTGTTGTTGTCTCCTCAGCAATGTAACTAAACAGAGAGCAGTGCAGCGCTTTCTGCATGGGGAGATTTCAGTGCACAAATATTTTACTAAATATTCCCATTGTGCCAAGGACTGTTCTGAGTATAGAGAAACAGGAAAATAGAATGTAGTTCTTGTCCTTAATGAATCTACAATCCAATGAGGAATGGGATTGGGGGCAGTGGAATAAAAAAACCACCTTAACATATCACTGTAATATAAAAGAGGTACAACCAGGGTTATGGGAGATCCCAGAACAACCAGGGTTATGGGAGATCCCAGAAAGGGAGAGACAGATCATTCCTTCATGGGATGGATTGGTTCAGGCTTCCTGGAAGAGGTGACATGTAAGATGGACTTTGAAGCATTTTTGAGAACTGTAAGTTTAGTGCTAGAGGGACATCAGAGGCCATCTAAGTCTACTCTTTCACTTTACAAGTGAGGAAACTGAGGTCTCAAAATTTAGTGTAGTGTAGTAAGTAGAAAGAGCACTGTAGAACCAGAGCATCTGAGTTTTCATTCTAAGCCACCCTTTCTCTCTTTGGTACAGCGAGGCAGTCGGGCTGCCACAGAGGTAGTCAGCACTGGTGTGCATTGGACTGACGCCTTCTTTCTCTGTTTTCGTGGGCAGGTGGGCTCTTTCTTCATGATAAACCTGTGCCTGGTGGTGATTGCCACACAATTCTCAGAAACAAAGCAGCGGGAGAACCAGTTGATGCAGGAGCAACGGGCTCGCTACCTCTCCAATGACAGCACCATTGCCAGCTTCTCCGAACCAGGCAGCTGCTATGAGGAGCTCCTCAAATACATTGGTCACATCTTCCGAAAAGTGAAGCGTCGGACCCTGAGGCTATATGCCACCTGGCAGAAGAAGCGCCGGGAGAAGGTCAACCCCAACGGTGCCCTCCACGGACAGGGGGTCGGGCGCCGTGGCCGCAAACGGGTCCCCTCCATCCACCACCTGATTCACCACCATCACCACCACCACCATCATCACTACCACATCAGCAACGGGAGCCCCAGGGGTCCCTGCGGGAGCCCTGAGGTCCGCGGGGACATGGAGCCCAGAGGGGGGAAGTCTGGCACCCGGCTCATGCTGCCGCCTCCCCCGTCCCCAGGCCCACAGGGACTCCCATCCCCACCTCATGATGCTGAGTCAGTTCACAGCATCTACCATGCCGATTGCCACGTGGAAGCCCCACAAGATCAGGGTGGCCGAGTGTCCCGGGCTGCTGCAGGGCTCAAACTGGCCACTGGACTTGGTAGTATGAACTACCCCACCATCCTGCCTTCAGCTTCAGGGGGCAAGGGTAGTTTGGCTCTGGGTCCTGTGGGGAAGAAGGGCAGTGGGCCGCCTGTCCCGGTAGTGAACAACAGCTCTGTGAGTTTGAGTGCTGACGCCTATGGGAAGCTGCAACACTTGGTTGGGGAACATGGTAAGGAAAGGGGGGATGCCTTCAGCTCTGGGAATTCATGGCACATGGAGGAGAGCCCAGAGCTGGGAGATCATAGGCTCATCCATTTAGAGCTGGAAGGCACCTTGGTGGTCATCAAATCCAGCCTTCTCATTTTACAGATGAGGAAACTGAGTCTCTCTTATAGTGTCTGGTCCAAAGTGACAGAGGTAGTAGGTGGCAGAGATCTGATTCAAATACAAATCTTCTAACATTTTAACAGTCTTTCTACTGTTCCACACTCTCCCTGTACTGTCTTCCCAATAATGAGTTGGGGGAACTGGATTGTAGTCAGCTCTGCTTTTCACTCACTGTTTTCAAGTGGACCTAGTTTTCTCATCTGTAAAATAGGGATCATTCAGTGAGTCAATAAACATTTATTAAGTGCCAAGAGGCATGCTAGAGGTACAAAGGAAAAACACAATGGTTCCTGTTTTCAAGGAGCTGTGATTCTAAAAGGGGCTGGAGTAGGAAGGAGACTCAATGCAACATATAGCCAACTAAAAGTATTTGAATTCTGGCTCTGCCCTTTACTACTGCCAGACCTTGGTCCAAATTATTTTGCTCTTCTGGAATTTGGGTTTTCTCATCTGCAAAAGAAAGTTTTGAACTGAAAGTCCCTTAAAATCCCTTTCTAGTTCCTGATCTATGTAGTAGACAAGAAAACCTGAAAACGTAGTGAGATCTAATAACTAGATGAGAATGGGGACTGAGGGGTAGGAGAATGGGAAGGAGGGAGGATCACAATCCCTGCCCTATCTCAATGAGTTATTGCAATGATGGGTGAGGTAAACCAAGGAGAGAAGTAATTGGTATCATTACCCTTCCAACTTTTGGTCATCAAGCCTCCATCTTTGTTGTTGTTATTGAATTATTTCAGTCATGTCTGACTCTTCATGATCCCACTTGGAGTTTTCTTGGCAAGATACTGAAGAATTCATTCTCTAGTTCATTTTACATACAGATGAGGAAACTGAGGCAAACAGAGTTAAGTGACTTGCCTAGGATTACACAGCTAGTAAGTGTCTGAGATGAGACTTGAACTTAGGGAGATGAGTCGTTCTGATTCCAAGCCAGGCACTCAATGCACTATGGCACCACCTAGCTGTCCCATCTTCACAAAAATTCTTTTTTCTTCCCTCTCCCTGAGAGATACTTCATAGAGTTACATGGTAGTGTCTCTTTGATCTGTGCCCAACCTCAACCTCTCAATAATGTGAGATCTTACAGGTTTCACCTTATAATTAAAAGATGGGTCTGAATATCAAACAGTAAAAAAGCTTTTTTTTTACTACATTCCAGAGAGACTCTCTAAGGTCCATCTTGTAAAGTTCATGAATCTCTGACCCTACAATCTGTACTCTCCTTGGAGGAAGAGTAAGTCCTTTTATTAGGACTAAGGAGTGATGATACCATATTTGGGACAAATTCCTCTGAGGAAGGAGAATAGTTCAGTATAAGGGAAAAGTGCATTCATTTTCCTCTATACCTGACCCAATGGTATCTATACAGTAGATACTTAATAATGTTTTTAAAACTGAATTTATGAATAAAACACTAGTTAGGGAGGCAGGAAATCTGAATACAGCCCCAACTTTGCCACTGATTTTCTGGATAATCTTGGACAAGTAACTGTGTTCTGTGCTTCAGTTTCCTTAGTCATAATATGATGTGATTAGATTTGATGGGCTCTAAGGGTTTCTCTAACATCCTTAAGTAAATCTGGAGTTATTTTGATCCCATTCTGCTCAGAGGTAGGGGATTTAGTCTGATGACCTTTCAAGATCATTTCCTATGGGAAGATGATGTAAAGTAATTTCAACGCTATTCCACATCTAAGAATCAAGCTCTGGCATTTATTTGCTATGAGATGTTGGGCAATGAGATCCTTTCTGAATTCTCATCTATTAAGAATAAATGGTGTCCAAGGACCCATTCATCTTTAAGAATTGTATGATCCTAAGAATGCATGATTTGCCTAAGAGTTACATCAATGACTATAATTTTTATAAAGAGGAAGTGTGCCAAACACTTTTTTTCAGGTATACAATGTGCAGGGTCAACCTCTTCCCGTGAAAATATCTGGTTCTTCATGGAGATCATTTGTCTTAGAAGGATTTTGAAGATCATTGAATGAGTTATTTCAGAGATAAGAAAATTAAAGACCTGATGGATCAAGTCAGCCCAAATTACTATAGCTAAAAAAAGTAATAGGATTGGGCTTTAAATACAAGTTCTCAAGCTTCTAATTCAGTGTTCTTTCCATTATACCCCAAGTACCACCAAATGAGTGTGTGGCCTATATTCACACTAGGGTGGAAGAAGTGATAGAGGAAGTTGAAAGATCAAGAGGCTTTGGGATCAGGGAGAATACCAAAGAGATGTTGGGCACCCATTTGGTCATCCTCAGATCCCCCTCTGGAACATGAAAATCCTGGGAGATAACAAACCTTTAGGACTCTCTAGTCCTAGAACTGGGAGTAAAGGATGAGAAACCACCAAAAATGAGAGAGACCCAGGGGAGCAGGAGGCATCGTCCAGCCAGGAAACCAAACAGAAATAAACAAGAACACGATGTTCCCAAAGCCAGAGGGCTGGACTTGGGGACAGCCGACCCAGGTGTTTATTTTTGGTTAAGCTGGTAGCAGATGGAGGGAAAGGAAGCAAGGGCAGAGTGGAGAGGGCAGAAGGATGGTGCCCAGCATGTAGAGACAGAGACTCTGCTTGAATTGAATTGGATTAGAATCTCTTAATCAAAAAATCCTAGAGTGAAAAATGAACCTTCAAGACCATATGTCCCAGCCCCCCTTGCCCCTCCATTTCATAGGGTAGGAAACCAAGACTCATAGAGAATTGAATGGTTCAAGGTCTCACAGAAAGTCAGTAGCCAGGGCAGCACTAAAACATCCACCTTCTTGTTTCTTTTTGAAACCAGTCACATCTTCAGCCAACCGGGCAAACCATTATCTAGACTCTCAGACTCATACAAAATCCTTTTCAGAAAGTAATATCTACCTCATTTTATAAGTGAGCCACCTGAGGTCATGTCCCTGGTCTGAGACACAGTTTCTACCTTTGAACAAGGGGTTAATTACTCCTGCCTTATCTGTCTCATAGAATTGCTACTCTTCTCCATTGGACATGATTGGCATGGCCCTTTGTATCACAGGAATTGTTCTCTCTGCCCATTGCTAAGGTTTGAGGACACCTTGGTTCTAGCCTCAATAGTGTGGCCCAGTGAAAATGTCACCGATTTGTGGATTCAATTGAATCTGCCTTTGTCCTTAAATAAATCCCTTACTCCTTCCAAGCTTCAGTTTCCTTATCTTTAAGAAGATGAAGATATCAAACTGCCTCAGAGGCATCAAACTCTCTGATGCAAAATTCCCAAGTGCTGCCCAAACTTGACTAAAATGTCATTGGGAAATCTTTAATAAAAATAAATAAAAATATAACACAACACAGATAATATGAATCTGTGGTTTTCTAAATCAACATGCGGCAGTTTCTATTTGAGTTTGTCCCCAATGAATTAGATGATTTCCAAGGGTCCTTCCAGCTCTAAACCCCATGATTCTAGACCACTAATATCCACTGAAGAATGGAACTTCCTACCTGTCTGTGAGCTGTAGGATGGCCAGGCCATAAACAGAATCACCTTGGTTACCAAACCCACTTCGAGGGCTATGAATGCCTGGACATGGCTGTGCCCTGTTAGTGCACAGTGCTGACCCCAGTCCTGCTTTTCTCTCCATAGGCCTCTGCAGGGCTCCCAGCAGGCTGTCGGGCCTGAACGTGCCCTGCTCCCTGCCCAGCCCCCAGGCAGCCATGCTGACATGCGAACTGCAGAATTGTCCCTACTGTGCCAACATCTTGGAGGATCCTGAGTTTGAGCTCAGTGAGCTGGAGAGCTACGACTCAGACACCAACGGTGTTTATGAGTTCACACAAGACCTGCGGCACGGAGACCACCGAGACCCCATCCAGCAGCCTCAACAAGCCCCGACACAGAGCGGGTCAAGGCGGCGAGGAGGGGTCCCCAGGAAGAAGGCAGGGGACCGCAGCGGAGTGGCCTGTCTCTGGGCAGCCTTCGGGAACAAACTCAAGCGAATTGTGGAAAGCAAGTACTTCAACCGAGGTATCATGATCGCCATCCTGATCAATACCCTCAGCATGGGCATAGAACACCATGAGCAGGTAAGGCTGGCACCAGCCATTTGGGGCACTGTGAGCAAGGTTGGGGTGGGATCCACTGCCTAGGGACCCCAGGCTGGGAACGGGGCATCAATTCAGCAGCTCCTCAGAGTCTGGTGTCTTTTCCCTACTCCATCTCCTGGGTCACACAGAAAACCATCTTAGAAAAGAAATATGGCTGAGCAATAATAAATCTTCTATTGGTGGTACTTGACGTTTACAAAGCATGTTTCCATAATACTCCTGTGAGGTAAACATGATAAATATTAGTAATCCCAGTTTACAGATAAGGAAATTGAGCCTTAGGAAAGGAACTTGTCTGTAATCAGCTTGGTCTCTCTGACTCTCAAATATCTTTGGACTCCCCTAGCTATTTAAGCCTAGAAGTTGGGGATGGGATAAAGATGAAGCCTTTTGATTGGAAGTATTTTTGGCTCTGAGGGCATCAAAGGGCCAGAGCTAATCCACACACACACACAGGAAGCAAAGAGTTGGGACCCAACCTGCATGTGGACTATCTGTTTTCTTCTTCAGCTATCTTAAGCCCTTTTTCCTCCCAGGAAAATTACAGGGGCTCATGGCAAACACTGTGCTCAGGAAAAATTGGCTGGAGTGTCCCTTGGGCTTTCTCTTTTAGGAAGTTGATCTTGGGGATGTGAGACAAGACAAGGAGGAATCCCATGTTCCTTAATTGCATTAGGGTTGTGGACTCCCATTATCCACTGCTTTCACCTTGGATATCTCTATAGAAAAAACACAACAACTCTTGTCACTAGAGAGAGTCATTTGTCCCTTGAGAACCTAGTTTGAGATAAAAAGCGAGAAGGTCTTGGAGACATCAAAAAATGGATGTATCCAAGAGGGATTCAGTCCTACCATAACAACACTGGTTAAGGGAATTAGTGACTTGGAGCCTGGAAAAAACAGGAGGCTCCCTGTTTTCAGATGTCTAAAAGGTTGTCTGCTTTCTTTTGTGTGGACCCAGAAGACAAGACTGGGACCAGAGAAAAGAAGTTAAGGGGAAGCAAATTTCAGTTCAGTATAAGTAACAACTTATTAACAGTCAGAGCAATCCAACAAAGGAAGAAGTTCACTCAAGATCTAATGAATTTCCTATCACTGGAGACTGCTTGAGTGAAAGTCAGAGGACCATTTGTCACAAATTGTGTAAAGGGAATACCTGAATATAACCTCTACCGCTAAGGCTCTTTCCAGCTCTGAGAGTCTGTGATTCTTGAGTTTTCTCCTGAATCTCCTGCCTAGTCCATCTCTGACTTCCTAAGAAAGTATTCTTAGCCTAGAATTCCATTCCTAGGGTTTGACTGTAGCTAAGAAAAAGAGCCTCAAATCCCAAGAACCTGCCTGTTATAAGAATAAAGCTCTGGGCTTGAATCAGGATCCCAGAGTTCTAGTCCTGATCTACCCATTATTCACTGAGTGTGGCCTTGGTAATTCCTTTGCCTGTTCCAGGCTTCCATTTCCTCCCCTGTACAATGAGAGGTTGGGCTGAATCATTTTTTAAATCCCAGTTCTAAATCTATGATTCTTTGAGGGAATCTTATATCTGCTTTACAACTGTAAGATTGGGAGATGGAAAGGATACATGATCAGAAAAAGATCTCAGGGTTTTAGTGGATTCAAAGTTCCATATGAATCAGTAGCTCAGTATGAGGCAAGTGGGTGGTACAGTGGTTAGAGTACTGAGTCTGGAGTTAGGAAAATTGAAGTTCATATTTTGTATTAGATACTTGTGACCCTATACAAGGCAGTTCCTCTCTGCCTGCCTCAGTTGACTCATCTGTATAATGAAAATACTAACAGCTTCTACTCCTGGAGCTGTTGTAAGGATCAAATGAGATGATATTTGTAAAACACTTAGCATAATGCCTGGAACAAAGTAGGTGCCATATAAATGCTTAGTCTCCTCTTCCTTCAGTGTGATATAGCAACCCAAAAAACTATTGAGATCTTCAGCGTTGCTTCTAGGAATTAGGAAGCACTGTCTCTTCTGTATTCTGCATGGGTCAGACCATATCTGAGCTATTCCTTTCAGTTCTGGGTGTCACATTGATAATGTAGAGAAAGTCCAGGAGGACCACCAGAAATATGAACAGTCTTGAATCCATGTCAGCCAAGAATGGGTTGAAGAAAAGGGAAATATTTTTAGACTGGAAAAAAGAAGGCTTGGGGGAACTGATAACTATACTCAAGCATTTGAAAGGCTGTCTTGTGGAAGAGGAAATAGACTCATTGGGCTTGTCCCCCCTGGAAGGCACAACTAGGAACAATGGTAGAACTCTCAAAGATGCAAATTTAGACTTGAAGTCAGGAAAAAATTTACCGCGGATTTTGTTCAGTCATTTCCAACTCTTTATGATTCCATTTGGAGTTTTCTTGGCAGAGATACTGGAGTGGTTTTACCATTTCCTTCTCCAACTCATTTTACAGATGAGGAAACTGAGGCAAAGAGAGAGTTAAGTGACTTTATCAGAGTCCCATAGCTATTAAGTGTCTGAAGCCAGATTTTAACTCAGGAAGATAGGTTTTCTTGACTTGAGGCCCAGCCCTTTATCCATTGTAACATCCACTGTCCTAAAGATTACCTTGGTAATAATCAAAATTATTACCATTACCATGGATTGCCTAGTGAGATAGCAGTTTTACTTCCACTGGAGTCCTTCAGTCAGAAGCTGGATAGCTACAAATTGGGTAAGTTGAAATGGGACTTCCTTTGGGGTTTGTGTTGAGCTTCATGGTCATTGGGGTTCCTTCCAACCCTAAAATTCTGTGGAATTGATTCTTCCTCAAGGTAGCTTAATGATGTTGGAGTTCCTCCCCTTTTAGGTCTGCCACCATCTCAGATGCTGAAGGTCTAAGTGGAGTCCTTTAGTAATAAACAGAGGAAATGGGCTGTTCAAGAGAGAGGGACTGGAGAGCAAGGCCTACCATTCAGATCAATCCTGGGAAACAATGAAACAATAGTCCTCAAGCCCAGGACAGAACATTCTCTGAATTGGTCGATTGGTTCTCAGTTGATGGTGGGTTGAGTAGAAGGACAATGGGAGTGATGAGTCATTTAGCCAGCCATTGTACTGGGAGTTCCTTACTCGAAAAATTTCTAGGGGGATGAAGGGAAAAAGAATATTAACTCATTCATTTCCCCCACAAAATCCTGGACTTGCTTCAGCTGCAAGTTATGGCCTCCCCTCCAAATAGGCTGCCTTCTCTGATAAACTGAGGATCAGTTACTTAAATATGTGTATGTTGAGGTGGAAAAGACTACTGAGACAAAGGAGAAAATGTTTCACCCCAAACAGCTCAATTGTGAGCAACATGATCCAGAAAGAAGCTATCATATTCCAGAGGAAAGATCCAGGTCCAGGAGTTAGGACACTTAGGTTCTAGCCCTATCACTAACTTGATATGTTATCTTGGATAGTCATTTCATTTCTTCTTCACTTCAGTTTTCCCTTTCTGCAAAATGGGATGAACAATTCTCTCATAGATTATTTAGGTTAATAAATAGGATTTATGGGACAGCTAGGTAGCACAGTAGATAGAGCACCAGCCCTGAAATCAGGAGGACCTGAGTTCAGATATAGCCTCAGACACTTAACACTTCCTAGCTGTGTGACCCTAGGCAAGTCACTTCAACCCAATTGCCTCAGCGAAAATAAATAAATAAAAATAAAATAAATAGGATTTATTTATTTTTAATTAGGATTTTTTTTTTGCTTTTTGCTGAGGCAATTGGGGTAAAGTGACTTGCCCAGGGTCACACAGCTAGGAAGTGTCTGAGACCAGAATTGAACTCAGGTCCTCCTGACTTCAGGGCTGGTACTCTAACTACTGTGCCACCTAGCTGCCCCTTAATTAGGATTTTTAATGGAATTTATTATCATTCATTTAGGATTCATGGAGATTACCCCTCACCACCATGCCTAACCTGTATACAAGGTCCCCTAACAAGAATATGTTAGAAAGGGAATAAGCCGGTAAAAGAAGGAGCAGACCCAAGCAATGAGCTTGAGTCTATAGACTATGGCCTATAAAGAGATAAAAAATGAGGAGACATGAATCCGGACTTTGGTAAGCTCATGGTTTGAATCCATTGAGTCTATTCACTGATGTTCTGGTGGCTGAGAGTAAGTAATTAAAGAAATAGGAAAGGAGTGAGATGGTGGGGCATAACATGGGAAAGTGCTCTGAAAGAAGGAAAAGGAGAAGAAAAAAGAGAAGAAGGAGGAGAAGGAAGAGGAGAAGGAAGAAGAGAAGAGAAGGAAAAAGAAAGAGGAGGAAGAAGGAGGAAGAGAGAAGAAAAAGAAAGGAGGAGGAGAAAGAGAAAGAAGAAGAAAAAAGAAAGAAGAAAAGAAGAAGAGACTAGAAATGGCAGGAGTTCGGTTTGATTGGAGTCCTTTATAGCTCTGCAGCCTCATCCACCTACTGTGCAAAGATTCCTGGACCTGCATGGCAAACATCCCAGATGTCCGTCATGCTCTATAAATATGTCCTGGGCAAATGTTTTGAAAGAAAATGAACATAAAATTATAGACTCACAATAGAGTTGAAACAGACTTATTACACAGTTCAGTTAATTAATCCCTCCCCTATTTTAGAGATGAGAAAATGAGGTTCAGAGAAGGGGCATAATTTACCTAAGGGCTTAGTGGCAAGGCCATTTCTAGATCCCAGGCTTATTCTGAGACTTCTTCTATTGCGTCATCACACTAAGGCTGACTCAAAACAAGCTCATGACATAGTATGTCTTTAAATCATACACAGTCCTGGAACAAGAAGGGAAGATCAGCTAGATCATCCCCTAACTTTGAGCAGATCCAAATCTCAGCCATACCAAATAAAAGAGATCTAGAATAGAAAACAATAGAAATGTTTAAGCTCACCCCATGGTATTTTGTATAGGAAGGAAGGAATTCAGTCCTCCTTTCTAGCAGCACTCCAGGCTAACAATCCTCTGTCTTATCAATGCAGCCCAATCTCAAAGTCTTCTCTTGATTTGCAAGCAATTAAGTAATTTCACTGTACCAATGTTCCCCCTTGTGGTCAGATGAAGTTATTGCAGCTTCCAGACGACAACATTTACATTCATTCATTCATTAGAGCCTCCTATAGGAAATTTGGGAGAGACCATCATCCCCATTTCAGAGAGGAGCAAACTGAGGCCAACAGAAATATAGTGACTTGCCCAAACTCAGAAATCGTTACTATTAGAGCCAGAACTAGAAGCCATGTCCCAGGACTCTCAGATCAGTGGTCTTATTACTCCATATCACCCTACTCTGCCTCTCAGTGGGTAATACCTGAGACTTGGGCAGAATCTGAGTTATCATACATACCCATAAACATTCCCAACCTTTCCCCTAACCCATGAGCTTATTAGAATATGGAATTAATGTGACACCTTAGCAGGGAAATAGCTGATCTGGATTCAAATCCAGCTCTGTAACTTGTAACCTGTGTATGACTAAGGTTCCTCACCACTAAATTTATTATCTTAAGGCTTATCACAATTTGTGACCTTAAGTCAGTTATATAGCCAGTTGGGAGCCTCAGTTTCCTTATTTGTAAAATGCCCTCTAAGATTCTGTGATGCTATAAACCCTAGCTTGTATAACTCTTATATACAGGTGAACTTCACTTTAATGATCACTAATAGCTTACATTTATATAGTGCTTACTCTATTTCAGGCACTTAATCTTTATAACAATTCAATGCAATAACCTCGAAAACACAAAGGTGGGTGTTCTTATTATCCCCATTTTATAGATGAAGCAAATAGAGATTAAATGACTTGCTTCATCACACAACTAGTTGGTAAGTCTTTGAGGCCAGATTTGAACTCAAGATTTCTGACTGCCCACTGCCACCTAGCTTTAAGCAAACCTGTTATATTAACATTTAAGTCCTCATATAATAATTTGATATTAGTTCCCCACTCTTTTTTTTACCCAGATAACAGCCAGCTGTTTCATTGATCCTTCCACTTTAAGGTTTCCCATATACTTTTCCCTGCCCTCATTTTACAACTCCTTTATTTTGCTGCTCTCCTATGATTTCAATGGGTATGAGGGGACTCCTAGTGTAGAAACTCCTTTCAGTAATACAGTAGACAGCTTATCTGTAATTTAATCTTAGAGATATGTCTGGTGTCACCAAGAAGTTAAATGTTTGTTAAATCAAGTGATTAAGTGCCAGTGGTCACACAGCTACTGATTATTATAAGTTTCATACTCACCTCTTCCTGCTTTCACAGTAAACCTTCTATCTATTATACCACCCTGTCTCTCACAATGCACTCACTAGACCTGCCTATGAATTACATTCCTGTGAAGCTTTCCATTAGAGGTCATCTAGTCCAACTCACTCCTTTTTACAAAGGAGGAAACTGAGTCCCAGGAAGATTGATTATGCATCTAACAAGTGTCTGGGGAGGACTTACACTCAAATCATCCTGACTCTAAGGTCTGCATGTATCACCCTTCCACTCACAAGTCTATCTTCCTGATCCCTTCCTTCTTGGAACTCATTATATGAATTCAGAATGACCACTTGATAGTTAACTATGCTACTTTGGGATAACTCTTGCTTTAATTCTTGAATTGTTCATTTTCTATTTACTTATATGGTGATGCTAATCTCTCCGTTGCCTATGATCAAGAATAGTGCTTTCTTCTTTGATCCCAATCCACCCATTTATAATTCTGAGAAGGATGAAGGTAGAAAAGGAAGGAAAGAAGGAAAGGAGGGAAGGAAGGAAGGGAAGGGAAGAAAAATGAAAGGAAGGAAGGGAAAGAAGGAAGGGAGGATAGAAGGAAGGAAGGAATGAAAAAAGGAAGAGAAGGAAGGGAGGGAGAGAGGAAGAAGGAAAAGAAAGAAGGAAGGGAAGGAAAAGAAATGAGAAAGAAGGAAGGGAGAGAGGGAGGGAGAAAGGAAGAAGAGAAGGGAGAGGGAGGGTGGAGCAAACAGTCTGGGTTGCCCTAAAACTCTTAGAAGTGGTGTTAAATTTCAGTTTGATAAGAGCCAAAGGACCTTAGAGATCATAACTACCAAAAAATTTACTATCCTACCCATGGCAATAATACCCATTATTACATTCAACACCAGGCCTCAAAACTGTGGCAAAAGTGATGGTACCCAAAGGCCAAGATAACTCCACTGTGGTTTGACCTGTAATCTGTGACATAGGTTTCAGAGAATGGAAGCCAATATGGTTGAAACTCTTGGGAGCTCCCAGGCATGTGCCTATTGTGACCAGCAGGTAATCTGGCATTGTGTCTGAGAGGTCAGTATTCCTCTAAAGGTATCCTTGCTCACTCAGGATGGCCCAGCAAGCCAGGATCTGGCCTTTGTGAAGTTTCAAGTCAACACTGTTAAACACAGAGTGGACAACACTGGCCCCAAACCCTTTGGGATGGAGCCAGATCTGAATCAGAGCCCAGACTAGAGAAGAGCCCTCCACTTGCTAATAAAGAGAATAGAGTTTCTATGGAATCTAAGGCCATCTTCTGAGTCAAATGTCCTCCCAGGGCAGATGTACGGGCTTGAGTGACCCAGTTCTGTCGTCCCACTGTATTGGAAAAGAATGCTAATTAGAAGGTTGTGGGCCATTGTTCGTTCAAGGAGCCAGGGCATTCGTTTCAAAGGTAAATTGGCTGCATCTGAGCAGACTCAGATTTCTGTTCTCTGCTTGACTCCAACCTGATCGGGGAAGGCAAAGGAAACTTAGGCAATGGTGATCCTGAAATGTATTATTCCCAGCAAACAGCCCTAAATTGGAGGCTCTCGGCTGGACATTTTTCACAGCTGCCAACTGTTCTGTGTGTCCGGCCCCAGGCGGGAGGCCTGTGAATAGTTCTTTTGTGTAGCCAACATGCCCCGTATGGTGATTGTTTCCAGAGCAACTGAGTCACAGCGGGTCTGCAGGACAGAGGCCATGGCCTATTCCCAGACCTTGTTCTCCAGGAAGCCTGGAGAAGGAAAATAAGAGAAAGAACAGGGTATGAACTTAAGCAACCAGGATAATAAGCTGTATCCCTCATGCCTGGATTCAATACAAAATCAGGCAGCAAGCCACTCTTTTTGGGGGAAAGGGGATGCTGGACAGAGGAGGAAATGGAAACATTAATCTGTACCAGGATTTAAAGACTTATGACTTTGTCCTGTTAAAGGTTTCAACTCATCAGCTCATGCTAGTCATTTCTATTAAGTCCATTAGTTGCTAAAATAACCACTACGTACATACGTATTTGGCTTCAGGCTTTCCAAAGTGCATCCCCAAATCCAGTGTCTTATTTGAATTTCACAGTATCCCAGGGTAGGACATTTTACTAGCTGGGTAACTTTGGTCAAGTCTCTGCTTAACTCAGTTTTCTCATCTGTAAAATGGAGATGATAATAGCACTTATCTCTCAGGTTAATTGTAAGGATTAAATGAAATAATCATGTAAAGTGCTTAGCACAGTATTTGGTATGTGATATTAGCTATTATTAGCTGAGTGACTGTGGTCAAATTAGTTTATCTTTTTTTGAGACAGTTTCCTCATCTGCAAAATGGGGAAACTAACACTTGCTCTTACCTACCTAGCAAAGTTGTTGCAAGGAAAGTCTAGGCAAGTCAATAAGCATCTGTTACCTACAAAACACTTTGCCAATTGCTAGGGATACAAAAAGTATCTGTTACCTACAAGATACTTTGCCAAGTGCTAGGGATACAGAAAGAAACAAAAACAAAAAAAAAGTAAAATATAGCCCCTGCTGTCAAAGACCTCACAATGCAACAAATGAGGCAACATGCAAACAACTATTTACAAACAAGAAATAGATGGGATACACTGAAATTAATTTCAGATGCTAGATACTAAGTTCAGAAAGGAGTGGAAAGGGCTTCCTACAGAATTTTGAGACTTAAAGGAAGCCAGGAATGGACTGCAAAGAGAGAGAATTCCAGGAAAGGGGAATAGGCAATGACTATGCCCAGAGTTAGGAGATGGCATGTCTTATTTGAGGAACAGAGTGAATGGTTTATAAATCATAAACCATTGTAGAGACCCAGTATGCTCATAATGAATACTAAAAAAAAAAAAGTCCCGTCAATATTGGCTACTAAAGTGTGAAGGGACCATCTGTAACCTTCAATAATGGTTGTGCTGAGTTCTTAGGTCTGCTTTTTAATATCTTTTTCTATCTCTATTTCCAAGCTATCAAAAATTACCTCTCATTTTCACTATATCTGCCTCTAGCAGCTCTGTTGCTGGCTTTCTCATTTATAGTAAGTAGACTGAAATTAGGTCTCCAAAATGGTTAAGATTTTATTTAAAATAAGTGTTAATAGGACAAAGGGAGGATTTTAAGAATAATCACAGGCTTTCTGTTCCTAATGTTGATGATCAGAGGTACTTTTTTAGGCAGGAAGAAGGGAGACTTCTTTTTGTTTTCTGCATAAATGAACATCTGGGTAGGTGATTTCCAGATGGCCAAGGTGTTGATTGATTGATGGATAGGTAGACAAATAGATAGATTTATTCAGCACATTCCAAATGCCAGGCACTGTTTTAAGTACTGGCAATATAAATGCAAACAAAAAAGATAGTCCCTACCCTCAAAAAGAACAGACATAAACAGATAAGGGAGTCGGGGAATAAAAGGAACTAAGAATGCTAGTGAGTAGGTAAAAATTTCTAAATACTCAGGAATAGAACCAGGAGAGACATGAATATAAATAGCTGTGAATTTGAGGAAATAGTGTCCCCAGAATTAAACTAACCAATCAAAGGAGAAGGCCAAAGAGGTGAAAACATCTCCAAAATGAGATGCTTGACAAGGAAGTAGAAAATATTGGTAGCAGGAAATCAATCAGCAGATCACCCACAAAACTTATAGATTTTCACACTCACACCCAGTCTGTAGGGTCCTATTCTGAAAACTGCTGGAGTGGATCAAGTAACAAATTGTTTTGCTGGCCCACTCTCTAGAGGGTCATTCTGGTGTTGCCTAGTCCTAGCTTGGCTGACCAGCTGCTTGGGCTTTGTGAGAAGAGTGAGGTAGGAGATCCAAATAGTTAGAAGTTGGTAATGGGTGGAAAGGAAAATCAAAAAGGCATAAGACACAGCAGCAGGGTCAGTGCAAGTCTCAGGTCATAACCTAGATTTAAGAATCCCTGCTTGACATCAGAACATGTGTGTGTTATTGTTGTTTGTTGTTCATTTATTTTTCAATTGTTTCTGACCATTTGTGACCCTATTTGGGATTTTCATGGCAAAGAAATTGATGTGATTTGCCATTTTCTTCTTCAAATCATTTTACAGATGAGGAAACTGAGGCAACCAAGGTTAAGTGACTTGCCCAGGGTCACACTGCTAGGAAGTGTCTGAGGCTATATTTGAACTCAGGAAGAAAGGTGTTCCTTACTCCAGGCCAAACACTCTCTCTATCCACTGTGCCACCTAGTATTTGACATAAATTCAACTTGAAGGCATAGTGTGGGAGTAAGTACACTGAGGTTAGCATTGTCACTAACTTTCCACATAACCTCAAGGAAGTCATTATCACCCTTGAGCCCCATTTTTTTGCCTCTGTAAAATTAGGTAACCTCTAAAGTCTTTTTATGTTCTGACATTCTAAGATTCTATGACTCTCTTATCTTTAAAAATGCCATTTTATATGGGGGGGGGAATAATCATCTTGACTAATGAACTCTTAATAATAATGACATTCATTCCTTTCCCAGACATTGCACCCTGCATCATCAAAGCTCTGAAATAGACATAACTCCATCCTAATTCTGCCTTGACTATAAAAAGTGCTCTTATAAAACCCTGTTCTATTAAGATTTCAGTTTTAAAGTCTTTCGAAAATGTCCCCATCTTAGTAATAAATGCTGCTCAGTATCACAGAGCCTGGAGGGATCTTGTAAGTCAAATAATTCACAGCCTGGAGTCTGTCTGTGTGTGAGGCCTGTGTCGATAATGTACATAGAAACAGAGAACCTCAAAGCCAGGAAGGACCTTGACATCAGCTCATCCAATTTCTTCATTTTACCAAAGGGGAAAATCAAGACTCTAAAATGTGTGGATTTGGGGTCAAGGAACCTGTATCCAGAACCTGGAACTTCCCTTTCTGGACACTGACCATCTCTGGACTATAGCCTCCTTATCTGTTACTTGGGGAAGGGAAGGTGGACCAGATGGCCTTTTAGTTCAGGTCCCTTATACCTCTAAATGTGAATATGTGTGAGAAGGAAAATCACTTGTCCCAGATCATACAATAAACTTGTGTCACAACTTGAACTAAACTCCAAATGCTTGATCCCTGGGATCCTACTCCTAGTTCAAAGTTCTTTTTATGACACCAAAAAGTGGGTTTTTTTTCAGCAATTGAGATTTGAAGGGAGGGAGAAATGATGGAAGGGGGCATTGATAAAGATACTCCTAGACCCTTAAAAATTAAAGAAAAATCCAAGTGAGGAATCAGAAGTGATGTTGCCTTGTCAAGAGATACTACAAGCCAGGCTAATTTGGATTTGCATCTTGGGCAGAACAGGGGAGTGATGGTCTAAGTGATCCAGGTAATGATTGCCTTTGCATTGGCTGGCAAAAACTGGAGAAAGCTATCAGCAAGAGGATACACACTCACTACCTCAGCAGATATGGACTCCCTGAACTATGAATCCTAAATTTGCTTTTAACAGGAGTATTGATTCCTCTGCCTCTGGCTTAACAAGTGTTTCAAAGCTTTCTAGGAGATTTTCTTCAACGTGGAAGGCAATTGAGGAAAAATTCAATCCTTGTTTCATTCTTATAGCTGAAGCCAACTGCACTCCATGTCTACCCCTTCTTGGAAGCAGGGCTTCCTTCCTCTTTACCTCAGGAAGACTCAGTCTTTATACACCCAGGAGAAACAATTCAAGCTATGTTAACACCACCTGCTCCACCTCCTCTCAGTCCCCAACCCCTGTGAGTGTGTATGAAACTCAGATGCCTCCAGCAAGGGAAGCACAAGATATCTGAGCCATCACTCATTATGCATGTCTGTGATCTCAGGAAGTGAATTTTTAAGGGGCAGGTGAAACTTCTTACCTGAGAATTTTGGGAAAGGTCATTAAAAAGGACCATTAAAAAGGTCATAAAAAGAAAAAGTATGCTCATCACCATACTCCCAGGCACCTAGACTAAAAGTCTCAGTGGTCTATGGCCCCTCCCTCATGCCCCAGTTTCAAGGATAGAACATTCACAAAGTTCTGTCATTTGTTTTCCAAATCATCTGTTACCCATCCCTTCCTTTCCCCATGATGGGCCCCACTTTATTCAGGCCCTCACCTTCTCATACCTATAATAAGCTCCTAGCTGCATTCTCTGCTTCCAGTGTTTTGGCCCCTCCCCTCACCATTCTGGCCTTAACACACTGGAAGATTAGTATTCCTATTGCATAGATCTTAAACTATGGCAGTCCCCTGTTCAAAACATTCAGGGGCTCCCCTTTATCCACACCACTCTAGATTCCAGAGCTCTCCAACCTCTTTTAAATGCATGTTGGAATAAGATCTTCTCCAGGCCCTACCTTTTACGTGATTAGAGAACACCTGAGGTCAGATTTATGAAATCTCTATGGAGAAGTCTATTTCTACATGCTTTCTAGCTTGATTCCCAGTCCTGAGAGCTCTGGATAAACAGAGCTGGTTTGGAAGAGATCCCAGCTCAAGGGCAGGACATAAATAATGAAATCCTCATAATTACTCAGTATAGCCTGGTGGGTTGCAGTAGTTTGTGGAGAAGACAGAAACCTGACCTCTATCCTCAGTTCACCCCACTGATGATCATCTTTGTATACTCACATAGTGTACCCTAAAGGATGGAGAATTTGCCTTAGGATCTAGAGCATCCATGTGCCAACTTTAAAAAAATAGCTTCTGGTGCCAATGAATGCAAACACCATCAGTGTTCATTCACAAAACAAGAGTATTCTGGGATTTCCAGATGAAATGAATACCTTCACTGGAGTTGGTGTTACCCCATGGATCATAGAACCAGAGGATAAACAGCTAACAGGGACCTTTTAGTTCACAACCCCCTTTTTGTTTTTTACAAAGGAAGAAATTAAAGGAGAGACTGAGAAAACTTATCGAAAGAGCATTGCCATCTCACTCATCATTTGGCTCAATGTCATTGCCCTATGTCTTTGAAGAACTTTGGATTGAACTCCTTTAGGATCAATATTGGAGCATCCCAAGCCTTCAGAGCTTAAGGGGAGATCTTATTGAAGAAGGTTCAGTTTGGATGCAATCAAAGAAACTGGGTTTGAATCTCAACTCTGCTTCTTTCTTTCTGTATCACTTTGGTATACATATAGTTATCTGTAAAATTGATGGAGTTGAGCGAGGTAGACTTCCAAAACCTATTCTAACCTCTGAGTCTATGGTACTAACCATTAATGGCCTACTATGAATCACCCTTTACCTAGTCAAAAGTTAGGGGCTTCCATGGACTCTGAGAACTTAGAAAACACAGCTCACCTAAACCTTTTTCTCAGAGACTGTGTTTGGCAAGTACCTGGAAGCATTATGGTTGGTGTTTTGAAGCCTGTGCTCTCAGAATATAAGTGAGTAATGAGGACCATTGAGATATCTGGTTGTTTGTTGTATTTCTGGCATTAACTTCAAGCAAGTTACTCCCCTGCTCTGAGTCTGAATTTTCCCCTATAGAAAATCAGGAGATTGAACCCCTAAGATTTTCAATAGTGAGCCATATGGTCAAAAATCCATGTGGGAAGGTCACATGAATTTAATTAAATGATTAATTGCACTCACTTTCAATTAATCCAATAATAACTCATGTCATTTAGCATCAGCCTGCTTGTTTTTGTATCGTAGTTAATTAACTAAAAAGTTTCTACTAAAAATTTGGATGAAGTATAGTCTGGGTCAAACAGGCTTATTAAGTTGGGTTCCATTCATTCATTTATTTGTTCAACAAGTATTAAATACTTTCTAGAAATAGTATTAGAAAATGGGGGAAAATTGCTAACTGGAGTAGCAAGAATTGGATTTGAATCTTTCCTCATATTTACCATGTGATTCTTCACCTCCCAATTTAATTTCCTCATTTGCAAGATGATGGGTTTGGACTAGATGGCTGGCCTCTGAGGTCCTTTCCAGCTCTAGATCAAAGATCCTCTAATCAAATGAGATAATACTCTTTTAAAAAAAAGGCAAAAAGTATTTAGGACAATGCCTGACACAAAGAAGGTCCTATAAAAATGTTTATTCCTTTCCCTGTGGTTCAAAAGATCCCTCCCATCCCAGGGAGTCATTTTGTATGACAAAGGATAAAAAAAGAAATATACCTTGTGCAGTAAAACTGACCACTGAGGTATCCTTCTACATGATCATATTGTGCCTTTATTCTTGAGAAGTAGTTTCCTTCTCAGGGACGAGTTTGACTACATGATGGAATAGACAAGAGGAAGAGAAAAGCCAATACCTGCTCTTAGGTAACTTTTTTCTAGTTTAGGAGATATGCTCACAAGAGAATCAAAGGATAGCAAGAGACTGCATGAATAAGAGAGAGATTGTGTGGTGCAGTTGAGAGGGGCCATCAAAGGCTTAGCTGAGCTTAGCACAGTATTTCTCATATAGCCCATGCTTAAATGCTTTTTCATTCAATCATTTGAGGAAGGAAAGAAGGAAGAAAGGAAATTTTAATTTCTACTATGTGCCAGGCATTGTGCTAAGTGTTTTATAAATATTATCTCTTTTGGTTCATAGTGAAGATCTATCCTATTGGCACTTTTGGCCCTTGGTTGCTCTTAGAGCAACAGTGGGACCCACTGTCTTTTGTACTTCCCAGCCTGAAGAGCTGACCAATGCTTTGGAGATCAGCAACATCGTCTTCACCAGCATGTTTGCCCTGGAGATGTTGCTGAAACTGTTGGCCTTTGGGCTTCTGGGCTACATCAGGAATCCTTACAATATCTTTGATGGTATCATCGTTGTTATCAGGTGATTATGGGTATGGTTGGGGAATGGGGCAAGAGATGAGTGTCATGAAGGTGAGGAAGATTCCAGAAGGATCTGAATCCATTGGTGCTTCTTTAGACACCAAGAAGTACAGCTCTAAGTGCTTAGAGAAAATAAACCTGTGACATCCTCCAATCCTCAATATAAAACTTTGTTCTGGTCACCAGATCTTTCCTCTCTCTTTGAAACAGGTAGGCAGGTGAAAAACATTGACTGAGAAGACTTTTACTGAAAGCAGAATCAACAAAGAACAGATATAGTTTCCTTTCCAGAATTTACCCAGATAAGAAAGCATAAGGTTCCTGAAATCTGTGAGAAACTTTAAACATTTCCCAAACTCAGTTGGGGTAGCAATCCAGAAAGTTTGGCCATGGGCTCACAGGACTTAGAGCTATCCTTTTCCTATCCCAACTTTTGCCATTAAGGAAATAGGGAAAAAAAGTAATTTACACAAAATAAATACTGATAGTCTTGGACTGGGAATCAAAAGATATGAGTTCAAACTCTGGCTGTCACACTTGTCAGCTGTGTGGCATTGGGCAAATCACTTAATTTTTCTATAATTCAGTATCCTTCACTGAAAAATAAGGTAGTTGTACTAAAGGATCCCTAAGTGAGCCTTCTAAATGAACATTCTGTGAATCTGTGAAACTGGAAGTTTTTTTAAAGGAAGTACTATCTATGTTAGCTAAGCCTGAGTATTTCCCAGGGGCCTCAGAATAATCTTTGCAGGGCAGGAAAAAATACTCATTCTTTGCTTAAACAAAAGTATCCTTTGTTAATCAAAACCTGTCCACCCCAAAGATGTAGGTTTTTTCCTTGTTGGCTATCAGGGGATGAACAATCCAATACAGTTCAACAACTTATCAGATGCCTTCTTTGTGAAGTACCATATGGGTTGTGCATGTCTATTTTAGATGATGATACAAAACTAGAAAGCAGCCTGAGGGTATTTATAATCTATTGATAGGGGTGGCAATGTAATGTAACAACTAAGAGTAACGGTCAGAAAACCTGAGTTCTAGTCCCATATCTGCCACTTATTCCCCTTTGAGCTTAGGAAAGTCACTCCCTTAACATTTGTGTAATAAACAGAAATATACAGAAATCCCATACTATGAGGATGCCCAAGAGGGAGACAGAGGAAAGGCTGGATTAATCCAATTAGGCTTCTTGGAGGAAAGGTACTCAAACTGTAATTTGAAGATAGATAGCTATAGATAAATAGATAGATGAAAGGGGACCTAATTTTCTACATGTTCTTACCTGTGCCTTTTACCAAAAGCGTCTGGGAAATTATCGGGCAGTCGGATGGGGGCCTGTCAGTACTCCGGACCTTTAGGCTCCTTCGGGTGCTGAAGCTGGTTCGGTTCATGCCAGCCCTTCGACGACAGCTGGTGGTGTTGATGAAAACCATGGACAATGTGGCCACCTTCTGTATGCTGCTGATGCTGTTCATCTTTATCTTTAGGTAATCTTTCCCCACCTTGACCCAGCCCTGCACACAACTTCCTCCAGCTCAGCAGAAGCTAATTGGGGGGGAGGGGGGCGGGGAGAGAGGGAGACGCTCTCACTGTCCATGGTGCTGAGTAAATATGATTAGGGAAAACAGAAAGAAGAGTAGGTCCACAGCAGAGAGCCTTCCTGGGAGGTTGGGGGAGAGAAGTCTCAGATACAAATAGTGAGATAACCAAGCAGTTTCTATTGAAATTCTGTTGTGTGTCAATCCTAAATGTTAAAAGAGAAAAAGAGTTAAGGGTTGGGAGGGAAGGTCCATTCTTCTCCACTATGGCTTAGTGTCCCTGACTGGGGGGGTATTCTCCTTCTCCCTGATATTCAAAGGTTTTCCATCCCTCCCTCCCACACTGATGCATGGCTCCTTGACTCTTTCAACTCCATTCACCCACAGCATCCTGGGCATGCACCTCTTCGGGTGTAAATTCAGTTTGAAAACTGACACTGGAGATACCGTCCCGGACAGGAAGAACTTTGACTCCTTGCTCTGGGCCATTGTCACTGTGTTCCAGGTAAAGTCCAGGACCTTAGCAGGAGTAGGTTTGTCATAGCCATCCACATATGCCTCTAATTGACTCCCTTTGTTCCTCAAGGCTGTCCCTGCCAAGACCTTCACAGCTTCAGCCTAGAACAAAATCCTCATTTACAGTAGGATGCTGTGGATTTTCCCCTCAGAAGGGTACCTCTAGTTTTAAGGATTATAACTGCTGAAGAGCTAGTAATATTGTGTTTCAATGGGGCATTGATGATCAGTGTGAACCTATTGTTACTATTATTTACAACTCAAATAATGTGATGCCTGTGGGATAAAAAAACTGTCTATTCCTATGCCCTTTACCCTATCTCTCTCTTTGCTTCCACATCTCTTTTTCCTTTATCTATTTCCTTTTTTCTTTCCTGCTTCCCCCACTATTCCTTCCTTCTCCTTATTTTTCTTTATTCCTTTGAAATAATCAACCATGAATTGAATGAAAATATATTTGTTCAAATTTGTTGTAATTACTAATTGAAAATGTTTTATATTCCTATATGTCTGTTAAAAATATGAGAAATATGAACTTTTTCTAGAGACCTAGAAAAAATATAAAATAAAAATTTTAGTGAGACCTTTTATTGATGGGGGAAATACAGACATGGAGAAACTAGTTCATTGGCTTTCCATAGAAAAATGTTCCCCTAGCTTAAATTTATGTTAGTGTAAAATTTTCACCAATCATGTACCAAGCTTTTTACATAAGGAACCAGTATTTTAAATGCATTGTTCTGATTTAGAGTTCCATATTTTAAGAAGAACTTTAATAAGTTAGAAATGGGCAATGAGAATAGTTGAGAGGAAGGGAAATCATGTGATATAAAAATAGTTGAAGAAACTAGGAATATTTATCTTGGAGAAGAAAAGACTTGGCAAAGACACATTTAGTCATTAAATATCTAAAAAACTGTCATGGAGTTAAAGAAACATTTGTGTTGTTCTTGATCCCAAAGAGTAGAATTATGACCAATGTACAGTGAAGGAAAATCACAAAGAAGCAAACTTTGGCTCAGTATAAAGAGGAACTTTCTAATAATGAGAACCATGTAATGATAGAACAAGTGATTTCATGAAATAGTAAATTCCCTGTCTGGAAGCATTCAAGCTGAATCTGAGTTATTATAATCAGAGTTGAGAGGCATATCAAAGGTCATTTAATACAACCAATACCTGGTCAAGAACTTCTAAAGCATTCCTGACAAGTTGTCTAGCTTTTGAACATAGGAAAGATTTCTATTTGTCCTGGACAAACAGGATGATGACTTCCAAGGGCCCTTTCATCTCTGGGATTCTATGCTTTTGTGCAAATCCTGGGGCATCTTCCAACAAGGCAAACTGGATTCTCATTGAAACTGGGATCACTAAACAGCAAGTGAGAGCCATATTTTAGTCACATTTCTAGGCATCTAGAGAAGTGACTCATCTTTCTCTACTCTCGCCACCACCATTTACTATGGTAAAGGCATGAAATAAACATGAAGGTGGTCGTGTATAATAGTAAAAAAGAATTGGAGATAATGATGGATTTTGGTCCTGCTTCTTCCTTAAATGCACCACATGGGCTTTAGTTTCCTCAACTCTAAAATGGGAGTTTTCATCCATGTAGAACCTGTCTTTCAGGATTGTTATAAGAGAATATGTGAAAAGATTTGAAATTGGAAAGTAGGCTTCTCTCCCAGAATGCATTTCTCCTTATCTCCACTTTGCAGCTCTTTCTTTATGTTCACCTAGGTTATGGATCCTCTTTAAAGCTTCCCATGACACTACATGTAGAAATCAGTGTTCTTTCAAATCTCAGCTCTTCCAAGAGTGCTTTTCCTAGATCTTTCCTTCAACCCTTCCACTCCCGATGATATACTTATCTATGAACATGTCATATCCTCAGATAAATATATGTTTCTAGGGGACAGCAACTGTCATATTTCCTATGTTTAGCTCCGTAGTATGTAACAATTTTAATTATAAATTTTAATTATTTTAATTTTTAATTGTTAATTTTAATTATAAACTACAAAATGTTTTCTCTATGGCAAATAGCTTTGTAAACTAAAGTCCTGTTCAGGTAGAACTCATTAACAAGATATTCCTGCCTTCAATTCTGTTAGATACCAGGGGGGAAAAGAAGATGTCATCTCTGACACTATCCATAGACAAAGAATCATAAAATATCAAGAGCTGCAAGGGACCTTAATGATCATCTAGTCTCTGAGACTCAGAAAATTCAAATAACTTGACCAAACTAACATAGGAAGTTGAGGCTAGATCCCTTGGCTCCTGATCTTCTAGAAGAATTCAGTGGAATAGAAAGTGAGCAACAGACAGACAGACATAAACAGATAGCTATAGAAAAAGAGACACAAAGAAAGCAGGAGTTACACAAAGGAAGATATAAAGAGAAAAATGGAGAGGAAGGGGTAAGGAGAAAAAGGAATTAGAGTTGCAAGGAGAAATATTCTAGTATAGGGCCTTAGGGGTATAAATAAAATGTTTATTTATATACCTTTTTATTTATCTGACCTGTGGGCTCCATAATATTGCCATTATTCTTTTTTCCCCTGAGGCAATTGAGGTTAAGTGACTTGCCCAGGGTCACACAGCTAGGGAATGTTAAGTGTCTGAGACCAGATTTGAACTCAGGTCCTCTTGACTTCAAGGCTGGTGCTCTGACCACTATGACACCTAGCTGCCCCCCATTATTCTTTACTATTCTAACTAATTATTTGAATTTGATATTCTCTTGTCTCTTAAATCCACATCTCCTAACATCCCTCGTCCTGTTGATGATACAGCTATTCTTCTAGTAATCTAGGTTTTCTTCCCCAGTCATCCTGGACTCTTCTTACTCCACTCAGTTTCCAAGTCTTCTCTTCAGCCTCCATGTCTCTTAGTCCCCTTCTCTCCATTCCCATGGCTCTCACTTGGCTCAGGTCCTCATTACCTTTTTCTGGCACTATTGCAATAGCCCATCCATCTCTGCTCTTCATCACCCCTTTACTGTCTCTTCTCTATACAGAGGCCAAAATAATTTCCCAGATCTGACCATACCATGCTCAAAAAAACCTTCAGTAGCTCCTTTTCTCCCTCATGCATGAAATATAAACTCTTCTGACTGGCATTTAAAGCCTTCCTTTGTCCTTACTACATTTCCAGGCCATTTCTTCCCTTCATGCTTTTTTCATTTCAGCCTAATTAAACTACCATCCATTCTCTAAACTTGGCATTCTCTCATTTTCTTATCTTCCACAGACCCTCTCTCCCTGTTGGTACTTGGTATTACCATCTTCTTGTCTTTCCTTCTCCAAATTCTTACCTTCCTTTTAAGGATATTCAAGGCTCACTTTAGGTACAGCCTATGGGAAACTTTCCCTAATCTTCCCCTCCACAAAGTTGTTTTTTTTTTTTTTATTACAGTTTTTTATTTGTATAACATATGTATGGGTAGTTCCTCAGCATTGATCTTTACAAAGCTTTCCATTACAAATTTTACCCCCAGTGCCCTCCCCTCCCCTAGATGGCAGGAAGTCCACTACATGTTAATAATGTTGAAATACTTGACAAGTTGTGCAAGAAAAATCCTATCTACAGGAAAAAAAAAGAAAATCAGAGAAAGGAAACACAATGCAAGCAAACATCAATAGAGAGCATGAAAATGTTATGTTGTGGTCCACATTTCATATCTCTCTCTCTGGGTGTATATGGTTTTCTTCACTGAACAACTGGAACTGGTTTGAGACAATTCTTTGTTGCAGAGAGCCATGTCCATCAGAACCCTCCACAAAGTTTTTAAGATTCTTTCTCACCCTCAAATAATATGTGTATTTTTCTTCCCAGGAAAATATAAGGCAGGGATTGTTTAACTTGTTTTCCTCAAAATCTGACATTTAGAGCAGTGTCTTAGTCAAAATAGGGACATATAAAATTTTGTTAAATCGAATGAAGGTGAATCAGTTGATGAAGCATTGTTATCAACTCTAACTTCTTTTTAACTCATTAGCTCTGCTTTCAATAGGAAATCCACAGCAGCCTATGGTGGGGGTGGGGTGGGGATGGGGTGGGGGTGGGGTGGGTATGGGAGATTTTTTTGGTCTGGAGAGACAGTAGCTAAAGCAATGTTGCCCCATATTTAGAAAGATTTTTGTGGGACCTCAAAATACTCTTGTTGGGTTCAAAGTCATTTCCTCAGGATGACTCAAATACCACTTGTGCAAAAAGTGACCCATTGGTTCTGTGGTGCAAGGAAATGGAGAAATCACTCTCTTTCTCCTCACAGATTCTCACCCAAGAAGACTGGAATGTTGTGCTTTATAATGGTATGGCCTCCACTTCCTCTTGGGCTGCTCTCTACTTTGTGGCGCTGATGACCTTTGGCAACTATGTGCTGTTCAACCTACTGGTGGCCATCCTAGTGGAGGGCTTCCAGGCAGAGGTGAGGGATAGAAAATGGGGAGAGGTAGATATGTCCCATCCTAGAGTCCCATATCTACAAAAATCTCTAAATAGATGTGTGTGTGTGTGTGTGTGTGTGTGTGTGTGT
>JAJPUD010013179.1:22762-45458 GCA_023553655.1 Myrmecobius fasciatus | reverse complement strand
CACAACTTGTCAAGTATTTTAACATTATTAACATGTAGTGGACTTCCTGCCATCTAGGGGAAGGAAGGGGACTGGGGGTAAAATTTGTAATGGAAAGCTTTGTAAAGATCAATGCTGGGGAACTACCCATACATATGTTATACAAATAAAAAGCTTTAAAAAAAATAATAATAAAATAAATTATATCACACACAAAAAAAGATCCTGCCCCTGCTTTTTTTTTTACTTCAACTGAAGCATAATAAATTCTGTTTCAGCCTTTTCCCTTCAGTTTTATGCCACTTTGTTTTAAATGTGTTTCTTGTAAACAACATATTATATAAGGTTCTGGCTTTTAATCCAGTCTGCTATTAGATTCTCTTTTATGGGAGAGTTTGTCCCATTCACAGTTAAAATTACTCTGTATTTCCTTCCATCTTATTTTTTTCCAAGTTATACTTTTTTCTTTCTTTTCCCCCTTTTCCTCCTCCCCAGTATTTTGCTTCTGACCACTGCGTTGCTCAATCTTCCCTTCCATTTTACCCTCTCTCCCTTTTTCTTATCTCTTTTCTTATATCTTCTTCTTCTTATCTTTCTTATTTTCTTCTTCTACTTCTGTTCTTCCTTCTATTAACCACCCCCTTTCCTTTTGCCTTTTCTCTACTACTTCCCTATATAGTGAGACAAATTTTTCTATCAAGCTAAATATGTTGACTTTTTTTTTCTTTGAGCCAAATTTGATGTGATTAAGGTTCATAAAATGCTCATTCCCTTCCCTTCTTTCCCTTAATTGTGGTAGGTCTTTTTGATTACTTTGTGCGATATAATTTACCCCATTTTACTTCCCATTTCCTCTTCTTTGAGTAAAATTCTTTTTCACTCATAGTTTCTTTTTTATATAATCACATAAAAGTCAAATTATACCTATGCCCTCTAAGTATACCCCTGACAAAGCAACACTTCCCACGAGTTAAACATATGATCTTCACATATCAGGGTATAAACATTTTAATCCTTTAAAATAGTGTTTTTTTTTCATTTTCTTTTTACCTTTTTATGAGTTTCTTGAGTTCTGTATTTGAATAAATTTTCTGCTCAACTCTGGTATTTTCATCAAAAATAAATGAAAATCCCCTATTTCATTTCATGGCCATCTTTTCCTCCAAAAGGTAATGCTCATTTTTGCTAGATAGTGGATTCTTGGTTGTAGTCCATGCTCCTTTGCCCTCTTGGAATATTATATTCCAGGCCCTTCCTTTAATCCTTTAAAATGGTAGCTTCTAGGTCCTGGGTGATTATAATTTTTGAATTGGCTTCTTAATTTTTAAGTTTTTTCTTTCTCACTGCTTGCAGTATTTTCTCTTTGATCTGTTAATTCTGAAATTTAGCTATGATGTTCCTTGAAGTTTTCATACTGGGGTATTTTAGATAAGATGATATGTGGATTCTTTCAATAACTATTTTATTCTCTGTTTGTAGGACATCTAGGCAGTTTTCCTTGATGATTTCTTGAAAGATGTTGTCTAGGCTCTTTTTTTTTCATCAGAAGTCTACAGATTTCTTTTTCAGAAATCTTAGATCATCTCTCCCTAACTCTATTTTCCAGATCATTTGTTTTTCCGATGAGCTTTTCTTCTATTTTTTCAAATTTTTTGATTTGTTTGATTGATTCTTCATGTCTCATTTAGTCATTCATTTCCATTTGTTAAATTCTAGTTATTAGCAAATTATTTTCTTTAGGTAGCTTTTTTATCTCTTTCTGAATTTGGCCAATTGAATTTTTAAATGAGTTGTTTTATTCAGTGATTTTTTTTTTGCATTTCATAAATTCTGTTTTCCAAGGAGTTGTTTTTTTTTTTTTACCTTTTTACCAAAACTATTTTTAAGGAATGATTTTCTTCAGACAACTTCTGTGTTTCCTTTACTATAGCTCTCATTTACTCTTTCAAGATTCTTAATGAATTCTTTCAAGAGAGCCTTTTGAGATCAACTTATATCACCCTTTGAGTCATCATCTGGAGATGTTTTACTTTTAGTGTCCTCACAGTTTGAGGTCTGTTCCACCCTGTCTCCATAAAAGCTATCTATGGGCAGAACTCTTTTTGCTTTTTTGCTCATTTTTAAAGGTTGGGCTCTTCTCCCAGGGCAAAGGAGAAACTGTCCCAAGCTTCCTTTACATGTAACAGTGCTGCCCTGGGATAAGTTCTACAGGTTTCCTTCCAGGGCTAAGTGGGTGGGATATGGGAAATCAATGACAATCATAAAGAAAATAGTAATATGAAATAGTAACCAGTAATGTCTGCTGAAAGCAGCTGGAGGCAAGAGCTGTAGAAAAAAAACAACATTGACCTTGTCTGCTAGACAGTCTAATCAAGGAGCAATCTCCAGATACATTTGCTGGAAGCCTTACCCCTCACAGTAATGAAATGATTGAAATTTTATAGGCCCTAATGTGAATTGGAGGGGGGTAGGTGAAAAGAGTTAGAGATGTGAGTTGCTTGTTGTTCTTTTCTATAAATTTGGATATAAATCTGCTTCTTTCCCTTATCCCCTAAATACATTTTCTCCTTTTTTGAGCCTGGTTGTTAATAAGGTGGCATTTTAGTTGCATTCTCTGCATACAGGAAAAAGGAAGAAGACAGGGTATCTGGTACAGAAATTCCCAGATTATTTGCTTAAAGATTAAATGCCATAGAAATGGCTTTTTTCAGTGACTACTAGGTCCTTTGTGTTAATAAAGGAATCTATGACACAGGAGTAGCCTAAGTAGTACAAATAACTATGGACATTCAGGGCTAGCTAGTCAATTAATACATATTAATTACCACCTAGTTCAAGGCAAATTGCTAAGCACTGGCGACACAAAGGAAGATTAGAAAGATCATTCCTAAACTCAAAACCTCATATTTAAACAACTATGTGCATAAATATATGTATATATATAACATATATAGCCTTGGATAATAGGAAGTTATTGAAACATTTTGATCTAGGGAAGGATGCAATCAAGTTAAGGCTCTAATATTCTTTGGCTCTGTTAATCTCAGAAAGCACAAGTAAGATCATGGAAGAAATTTTAAATTGTTATCAGGGAGAGATCAGGGTTCAGGAATCCATTAAAAGACTCCATAACCATTGTAAAGTCATCAGAGAACCATTCAGAATTGATGGAAAATGATCAATTAAACTAGAAAATTTAAAGAATTGTCAAAGACTTTCAATCAAGGATGTTTTCTGTTTCTTCTAGGAATTTTTTATAGCCTTTGCTTTGGATGGAGGACATGATGTATATGTATAAGCAGTGTGATACCTTTAAGGGTATAAGCCGGGAAATAAAAGCTATATCTAAAATACTTCTGTTGCTGCTTTGATATTACATATCAGCTGAAGTTTGCATAAAAAAAGTAAATTCCAAAGGAGTTCTTACAAATATGACTTGTATTGTCAAGGATCTTATCACTAACATACCACTATCTATTACAATAACAGGAGAAACATTCCATTTCCAGAATTTGGTGATAGAGACTAAAGTCATAGGCTGATCACTTCTATGACCCAAAAAGTTATTTTCTTTTTAGTTTTCCCCAAAAATTTATGACAGACCCAAAACAAGTGTCTTTCCTCAATTTTTGTCTTTGCCCAACACAAACATACAGAGTTTTATTGTAGACTATTGAAGAAAACTACCAGAAGGTATAAACCCTTAGAATGAAGAGCCTGGATCAAACAATCAAAAAATCAATAAGAATTTTAACGTGCCTAATACATGCTAGACACTAGGAATACAAAAACAAAACAAAAAATGAAACAGTTCCTACTCTTAAGAAATGTATACTCTATTGGTATCTCAAAACACTACTGGAGCAAAATCTTGAAAATATCAAGTATTCAAATTTTCTGATCTGAATCAAGTACTGTGGCATCAGAGAATCACTCTAGTGTATTCAACATTAAGTAAGACAATCTAATAATCATCAGCAGCAAAACCTGTCTCTGACTTAGAGACTTTTTTTTTAAATGAGGGAAGTCATTAAGAAAGACTCCTCCCCAGAGACTTGCAAACTGTTTTTGCTTTTGTCTCCACATCTTCCACTAAATATGTATCCATTTCTGGGTACATGTCCACTTATCCATTGTGTTACTTGTTTTGTCAACCATTGTCCTTTTTTTGTTTTCTGACTATGGGAAATATTCTTTAGCATTTTTATTTATGCTGAGGTTTTAATTTCTAACCATTTCACTCTTTTCATGGGTTACTTTTCCCTTTCATGGAGCCTGTTGTCTCCCTGTCTCTTCCTGTTTGTTTTATAAGCCCTTCCTTTTTTCCCAAGGTCCCATGAATAGGGAAGACAAACCCAGATTACTACTTGTTGCTATCATTTGATTAAGTACAATGTGTACTGAATTACAAATCAGATGACCTCTGTTTAAATCCTACCTGGACTACTAGTAGTCTAGTCTTCAGTAGTTTCTTTGTAAAATAATGTGGTGGGGGTCAAACTAAATGAGTACTAAGTAACTTCCATCTCTAAAACCATGATTTTATTCTTGGCCATTAGCACAATCTAATTGGAGAAGTAGAATGAATATTTATATTCCCAATAAAGAAAATACAAAATAATACATAATTACATTTTATACTAGGTAGCACAGATTAAAAGTGCAAGAAGGGTTAAGACAAGTATCTATATAACAATAATAATAGCTACAAAATGGTGCATTTATATAAAGTATTAATTTTATCTAGCACACATGAACAGACAATTTTCAGAGGATGAAATTAAAACTATTTGTAGTCATAGGAAAAGGTGCTCCAAATCACTATTGATCAGAGAAATGCAAATTAAGACAACCCTGAAGTACCACTACACACCTGTCAGATTGGCTAAAATGACAGGACAAGATAATGACGAATGTTGGAAGGGATATGGGAAGACTGGGACACTGATGCATTGTTGGTGGAACTGTGAATGGATCCAACCAATCTGGAGAGCAATTTGGAACTATGCTCAAAAAGTTATCAAACTGTGCATACCCTTTGACCCAGTAGTGTTTCTATTGGAAATCATAAAGGAAGGAAAAGGCACCACATGTGCAAGAATGTTGTGGCAGTCCTTTTTGTAGTGGCTAGAACCTGGAAATTGAATGGATGCCCATCAATTGGAGAACGGCTGAATAAATTATGGTATATGAATATTATGGAATATTATTGTTGTGTAAGAAACAACCAGCAGGATGATTTCAGAGAGGCCTGGAGAGACTTGCATGAACTGATGCTGAGTGAAATGAGCAGAACCAGGAGATCATTATACACGGCAACAACAAGACTATATGACGACCAATTCTGATGGACATGACTCTCTTCAACAATGAAATGTTTCAAACCACTTCCAATTGTTCACTGAAGAAAGCCATATATACCCAGAGAAAGAGATGTGAAATATGGACCCCAACATAACATTTTCATGCTCTTGATTGATGTTTGCTTGCATTGTGTTTCCTTTATCTGATTTTTCTTTCTTGTAGATACGATTTTTCTTACACAACAATGATAAGTGTGGAAATATGTATACATATATTCGATTTGTCAAGTATTTTAACATAATTAATATGTAGTGGATATCCTGCCATCTAGGGGAGGAGTAGGGAGTAAGGAGGAAAAATTTGTAACAGAAAGTTTTGTAAGGGTTAATGTTGAAGAATTACCCATACATGTTTTGCAAATAAAAAAATAAAATTAAAAAGAAATTTTATCTAGCACTTTTGCATACATTATCCCCATCTATCCTTACAACAATCTTATGAAGGACTTAGGAAATGTATTATTAACCCCAGAAATCAGGAAAACTAGAAGCTTTTCTTGTACAACAATGTTCAGAATTTATGGCCAATCAGCCCCAATCAAACTTGTTGAAGTTTACAAGGTGGTCAGACACCACAACCATCCAGAATTTTTTCTAGGGCAGAGACTTCAAGTAGTAATTATTTTTTATTAAAGCTTTTTATTTTCAATACATATGCATGGATTCTTTTTCGACATGAACCCTTGCAAAAGTTTGTGTTGCAATTTCTTCTCATTTTCTCCAACCCATCCCCTAGATGGTAAGTAATCAAATCTATTTTAAACATGGTAAAATATATTTTAAACACAATATATGCACACATATTTATACAATAATCCTACTGTATAAGAAAAAAATCAAACAGGAAAAAATGAGAAGGAAAACAATATTCAAGCCAACAATAAGAGTGAAAATGCTATATTGTGAACCACACTCAGTTCCCACAGTCATCTCTCTTGGTATAGAGGGCTGTCTTCATCACAAGATCATTGGAATCATCTCATTCATCTTCATCTTCATCTTCATCTTCATTTTTGAAGACAGCCATGTCCATCAGAATTGATCATCATATAATCTTGTTGTTGCCATATATAATGATCTCTTGGTTCTGCTGATTTCACTCAACATCTGTTCATACAAGTCTCTCCAGGCCTCTCTGAAATCATCTTGTTGGTCGTTTCTTAAAAAACAATAATATTCCATGACATTCATATACCATAATTTATTCTGCCCTTCTCCAATTGATGGGCATCCACTCAGTCTCCAGTTTCTTGCCACTATAAAAGGGCTGCCATAAATATTTTTGCACATGTTGGTCCCTTTGCCTCCTTTAAGATCTTTTTGAAATATAAATAAGCCAATTAGAAACATTATTGGATCAAAGGATATGCACAGTTTGATAACTTTTTGGACATAGTTCCAAATTGCTCTCCAGAATGGCTGTATCAGTTCACTACTCCACCAACAATGTGTTAGTATCACAGTTTTCCCACATTCCCTCCAACATTTGTCATTGTCTTTTCCTGTCATCTTAGCCAAGGTTTGTAGTAGTATCTTAGAGTTGTCTTAATTTGCATTTCTCTTATCAGTAGTGATTTTGAGCACCTTTTCATATGATTACAAATGATTTCAATCTGAAAATTGTATGTTCACATACTCTGACCATTTATTAATTGGAGAATGGCTTGAATTCTTACAAGTTTGAGTCAATTATATATTTTACAAATGAGGCCTTTATCAGAACCCTTGAATATAAAAATGTTTTTTTTTTACTGCTTCCCTTCAAATCTTTTCTGTATTACTTTTGTTTGTACAAAAACTTTTTAACTTAATATAATCAAAATTATCTATGTTGTGTTCAATAATGATTTCTAGTTCTGCTTTGTTCACAAATTCCTTCCTTCTCCACAGCTCTGAGTTAAAACTATCCTATGTTTTAATTTGCTTATAATATCACTATTTATGTCTAGATCGTGGACCTATTTGAACCTTATCTTGGTATATGGTGTTCGGTATGGGTCAATACCTAATTTCTATCATACTAGTTTCCAATTTTCCCAGCAGTTTTTGTCAAATAGTGAATTTTTAGCCAAAAATCAGGAGCTTCAAACAATAGATTACTATAGTCATTGACTACTTTGTCCTGTGAACCTAACCTATTCCACTGATTGACTACTCTACTTCTTAGCCAAAACCAAATGGTTTTGATGACCACTGCTTTATAATATAATTTTAGATCTGGCACAGCTAGATCACCTTCATTTAAATTTTTTCATTCATTTCCTTGAAATTCTTGACCTTTTGTTCTTCCAGATAAACTCTATTATTTTTTCTAGATCTGTAAAATAATTTCTTGGGAGTTTGATATGACACTAAATAAGTAGATTAATTTAGAGAGTATTGTCATTTTTTATTACATAAAAGCACTTGATATATCTCTAGTTGATTATATCTGACTTAATTTGTGTGGAAATTGTTTTGTAGTTGTGTTCGTATAGTTCCTGACTTTGACTTGGCAGATAGACTCCCAAATATTTTACATTATTGACAGTTATTTTAAAGGGAATTTCTTTTTATATCTCTTGCTCCTGGATTTTGTTGGTAATATATAAAAATTCTCATGATTTCTGTGGATTTATTTTGTATCCTGCAACTTTAATAAAACTTTTGCTAGTAGTTTTTTTGGTCTATTCTCTAGGGTTCTCTAAGTATAACATTATATCATCTGCAAAGAGTGATAATCATTACCTATTCCAATTCTTTTGATCTCTTTTTCTTCTCTTATTGCCATAGATAACATTTCTAATACAATATTGAAATTAATGGCAATAGTGGGCAGCTTTGTTTCATTCCTAATCTTATTGGGAAGTTTTTCCCCATTACATATGATGCTTGCTGATGGTTTTAAATAGATACTACTGATCATTTTAAAGGAAAGCACATTTATTCCTATACTCTTTAGTGTTTTTAATAGGAATTGGCATTGGAGTTTATGAAATTCTTTTTCTGTATCTATTGAGATAATCATATGATTTTTGTTAGTTTGGTTATTGATATAGCCAATTATCCTAATAATTTTCCTAATATTGAAAAAGTCCTACATTCCTGATATAAATCCTACTTGATCATGGTGTATTTTCCTGGGAATTTTTTTGTTAATATGTTATTTAAAATTTTTGCATCAATATTCATTAGGGAAATTGGTCAATAATTTTCTTTCTCTGTATTCACCCTACCTGGTTTAGTTATCGGCACCATGTCTGTGTCATAAAAAGAATTTGGTAGGGCTTCTTTCCCCATTTTTTCAAATAGTTTTTATAGATTTGAATTAATTATTCTTTAAATGTTTGGTAGAATTCACATGCAAATCCATCTAGTCATGGGAGATTTTTTCTTAGGAAGTTTATTAGTAGCTTGTTTTATTTCTATTTCTAAAATGGGACAATTAAAATAATTTATTTCCTTTTCTGTTAACTTGGGCAATTTATATTTTTGCAATATTCCTCCATTTCACTTAGATTATCAAATTTTTTGTTACAAAGTTGGACAAAATCACTCATTATTATTCTAATTTCCTCTTCATTGGTGGAAAGTTCTCCCTTTTCATTTTTGAGACTAACAATTTTATTTTCTTCTTTTCTTTTTCTAATATAATTAACCAAAGGTCTATCTATATTGTTATTTTTTTCATAAAACCAATTCTTAGTTTTATTAATTCATTAGTTTTCTTATTTTTAATTTTATTAATTTCTCCTTTTGTTTTCAAAATTTCAAATTTGATATTAAATTGGTGGTTTTTAATTTGTTATTTTTCTAGCTTTTTTAGTTGTAAGCCCAATTCATTGATCTTCTCTTTCTCTATTTTATACAAGTAAGTATCTAGAAATTTAAAATATCCCCTAATAACAGCTTTGGCTGTATTCCTCATATTTTGGAAATTGTCTCATTATTGTCATTCTCTTGGATGAAGTTATTGATTGTGTCTATGATTTGTTGTTTAACCCATTCATTCTTTAGGATTAGATTATTAAATTTTCTATTAATTTTTGGTCTATTTTTTCTGGTCTTTTATTGCAAGTGATTTTTATTGCATCATGATCTGAAAAAAATCCATTTACTATGTCTGCCTTTTTGCATTTGCTTTTGAGGTTTTGTGCCCTAATACATGGTCAATTTTTGTATAAGTTCCATGAACAACCAAGGAAAAAGTAACATTTTCCCCAAAGATCTATCATACCAAACTTTTCTAACATTCTGTTTACCTCCTGAACTTCTTTCTAATTTATTTTGTGGTTTGATTTATCTCATTCTGAGAGAGCAAGGTTGAAATTCCCACTAGTATAGTTTTGCTATCTATTTCTTCTTGCAACTCTCTTAACTTCTTCTCTAGGAATTTGGTTGCCATACTACTTGGTACGTATATGTTTAGTATTTCTACTGCTTCATTATTTGTTGTATCCTTTAGTAAGAAAAAAATTGCATTCCTTATCTCTTTTAATTAAATATATATTTGCTTTCACTTGATCTGAGATCAGGATTGCAACCCCTGTTTTTTTTTTTTCTTTTTTTTTTTTTTTTTTACTTTAGCTGAAGCATAATAGATTCTGCTCCAGCCCCTTACCTTCACTTTGTATGTATCACTCTGTTTTAAATGTGTTTCTTGTAAGCAATATATTGTAAGATTCTGGCTTTTAATCCAGTCTGCTATCTGCTTCCTTTTCATGGGAGAGTTCATCCCATTCACATCCGGAGTTAAATAATTAATGTATTTCCTGCCATCTTATTTGCCCTGTTACATTTTTCCCTTTCCTTTCCCCTTCCTTCATCCCAAATATTTTGCTTCTGATCACCACCTCTCTCAAACAGCCCTCTCTCTTTTTTTCACCTTTCCCCTACTACTTCTATTTTCCCTTCTACTAGCCTTCACCTTTCTTTTCCCCTTTTCCCTCCCACTTTCCTATAAGGTGAGACAAATTTCCCTGTGAAACCAAGTTTGTTTGATATTCTCTCTTTGAGCCAAATCTGATGAGAGTAAGATTCCCACAATGCTCACCCACTTCCCTTCTTTCCCTCAATTATAATAGGTCTTCTTTGCTTCTTCTTGAGATGTACTTTCCTTTATTTTACCTTGTTTTTCCCCTTTTTTCTAGCACAATCCCCTTTCGACCTCTAGTTTCTTTTTCATATTATCAGCATCCAAATTATTAAAGAAGTTAAGTGAACACAGGAAGAAAAAGAGAGCAGAACTATATTCATTCGGGCCTTTTTCTTCCCTCTCTCAGTACTTGATAAATCCAAACAAAAAAATCAAAAACAGCAACAACAACAAAATTATATGGTAAATATAATATTGGAATAATCAGTAATGACAGCCCTTTAGAGAAAATTTAATGGGAACAGAAAGGAATATACCTTTTTTATAAGTATATAACATCTACACAACAATATACCATATAAGACATAAAAATTTCAAAATCAAATATAAAAAGGCAGAAATATTTTATGCTTTGTTGAGATCATAAAGCAAAACAATTACATTAAATGAAAAGAAATGGGAAAAGATTAAAAATTAATTGGCAACTAAATAATCTAATTTTAAAGAATAAGTGCATCAAAGAATAATTCATAGAAACAATCAATAATTTCATCAAAGAGAAATACTGAGACAACATACCAAAATTTATGACATACAGCCAAAATAGTATTTAGAAGGAAATTTATTTCTCTAAATTCTTACATCAACAAAATGAAAATAGAAAAAGTCAATGAATAATTAGACATGCAATTGAAAGAACTTAAAAAAACACAATTGATCTCACATAAGAAATACTAAAAACCAAAGGTGAGATTAATGATTGAAATTAAAATAACTATTGAGATAATAAATATCTAGGAGCTTGCTTTCTGAAAAATCTAATAAAATATAAGCAATTTGTTAATTTGCCTTTTTTTAAGAAAAGAAAGAAGAAAACCAAATATCCGGTATCAAAACTGAAAAGAGTGTAATCATCATCAATGAAGTAGAAATTAAAGCAATCATTAGGAAATATTCAGAAAAAATATGTGAAACAAATCTGACAAAAATAATGAATATTTACAAAAATTAAATTAACTAGATTAACAGATCAGGAAATAGAATGACTTAATAAACATATCTAAGGAAAAGAAATTAAGTAAGTCATTAACAAACTCCCCAGGAAAAATTCACAGAGCCATAGTGAATTCTACCAAATAAGTAAAGAATTAATTTCAATAATATATAAATTATTTGAAAAAACAGGTGAAGTCCTGCCAAAGTCCTTTTTATGACACAAATGTGATGCTGATACCTAAAAAAAGAAGAGCTAAAGGGGGAAAATTGGTGTGTGTGTGTGTGTGTGTGTGTGTGTGTAAACCAGAGAAAGAAAATTATAGTCCTTTTTCACTAATGAATATTGATGCAAAAACTTTGAACCAAGTGGTCATTCAGTTACAAGGTTGGTTTAATATTAGGAAAATCATCAACATAATAGGCTGCATAAATAAAAAAAAAGAGAGGAATCATGTGACTATCTCAATAGATATTGAAAAAGCTTTTGACAAAATATAGTTTAAAAACTAGAAAGCATAGAATAAAGGGAACATTACTTAAAATGATAAGCAGTATCCATCTGAAACCATCAACAATCATTATCAGTAATGGGGATAAGCTAGAAGACTTCCCAGTTAGTTTAGAAGTGAAGAAAGGATGCCCACTATTACTAAAATTATTTAATATTGTATTTGAAATTCTAGCTTTAGCAACGAGAAGAAAAAATGGAAATAATTATGACAGTTAACGAGGAAACAAAATTATAATTATTTGCAGATAATATACTTACAGAATGCTACAGAATCAACTAAAAAAATCACTTGAAATAATTAACAACATTAGCAAAGTTGCAGGATATAAAATAAATCTACATAAATCAACATTTCTTCATAAAACCAATAAAGTATAGCAGCAAGAAATAGAAAAAGAAATTCCATTTAAAATAACTGTAAGCAATATAAAATATTTAGGAGTCTACTTAAAAAATACTTTTCACACAAGTGAAGTGAGATCTAAACAATAGGAGTTGTTGATTGTTCATGTATGGGCTAATCCAATATAATAAAAAAGACAATCCTGTCTAAACTAGTTTATTTACTCAGTGCAATCTTAACCAAAATGCAAAAAAAAACCCTATCTGATAGATAAAATAATAAATTTATAATGTGTATTTATCTAATATATAAGTATATAACATAAGTAATAAATAAATAATAAACAAAATAAAAATTACAGCAAAATTGATCTAAAAGAACAAAAGGTCAAGAATATCAAGGAAATGAATGGGAAGAAAACACAAAAGAAGATGACCTAGCAATACAAGATGACCTAATATACAAACTATATGATAAAGTAATAATCATCATAACTATATTTTACTGGCCACGAAATACAGTTATGGATTGTGGAAAAGTCTTGATACAAAGATATAGAAATCAATGAAAAAAAGTAAACTAATAGTTAATAAACCCCAAAATCCTAGTTTGAAAGATGAGAACTCACATTATTGACAAATGATGCTGAGAAAACAGAAAAAAAGTGTGAAAACATAATTTAGGTATACACCTATATCTCCCACTATTTAGTCATCATCAAATTAGAAGAGCATGGAATATTCTACCTGTCAGACCTATGGGAAAGGGAAAATTTCATGATCAAACAAGAGACAAAGTGCACTACAAAATACAAATAGATAATTTTGGTCATATCAAATTTAAAAGTTAGATTAGAAATTAGATTACAAAGAAAACAGAAAACTGGGAAACAATCTTTACAAGTGTCTCTGATAAAGGCCTCGTCTCAAATATTTAGAGAACTGAATTTATATTAAAAAATAATGTCATTCCTCAACTGATAAATAACCAAAGAATATAAACAGGCAGATTTCAGAATAAGAAATCCAAGCTATCTCTAGCAGTTTGAAGTACTCTAAACCACTTTTGATTAGAGAAATGCAAATTGAAACAACACCACATAGTACATATCAAATTGGCCTATGTAACAAAAAAAAGGAAAGTGATTAATGTTGGAGAAGATGGGAGAAAATGTGGAATGAATGCATTGTTGATGGTTCTGAACTGATCCAACCATTCTGAAGAGCAATTTGAACTGCATACAAAGGGCAAACAAATTATGTGTACCCTTTGACCCAGCAATACCATTACTAGGTCTATATCCCAAAGAGATCAAAAAGATTTCATCCCAAATCCCAAAGAGATTTAAAAAGGGAAAGGGACTACATATGCAAAAAAATATATTTATAGCAGCCCTTTTATGGTGACTGGCAAAATATTGGAAATTGCGAGAATGTCTATATTTGGGAGTGTTTGAACAAGCTATGGTATATAAATGTAATGGGATATTGGGCAATAAGAAGTGAAAAGATTTCAGAAAAACCTAGGAAGACTTGCACAAACTAATGGAAAATAAAAATAGCAAAAGTGGGGAAACATTGTACACAATATCAAGAGCATTGTGTGAGGATCAATTAGGATTGATTCAAGTCTTTTCAGTTTAATGATACAAGACAAATATAAAGGACTCACAAAGGAAAATGGTATCCATCACCAGAGCTGACGCTCTGAAGGCAGATCAAAGGATGTTTTTTCTTTTACTTTATTCTTTCTTGTGCTTTTTTTCTATTTGATTTCTTTCTCCTTTCACAAAATGATTAATTTGGAATTATATTTGACATGATAGCACATTCTAAACTAAAACTGCCTATCATCTTTGGAAAAGGAGCAGAGAAGGAATAAGGGAGGAAAGGAAAAATATTTGGAATTCAAAATCTTGTAAAAATGAATGCTAAAAATGTTCTTGACATGTATCTGGAGGAAAATAAAATACTGAAAATCTAAATGAAATGTTCTAATTGTGAACTGGCCTAACTATACATATATATATGTATATACATATGCATATATATATACATATTTGTTTTTTCTCTCTCTCTCTGTTTTTCTCTGTCTCTCTATTCTCTCTCTGCCTGACTCTGTTTCTGTCTCTGTCTCTCTCTCCGTCTCACTTTCTTCCTCTGTATGTGTGTATGTGTCTCTCTCTCTTTCTCTGTCTCTCTGTCTCTGTCTCTGCCTTTCTGTCTCTCTATCTCTCTCTATAGATATAGATGTAGATATAGATATAGATCTCACTAAGTTTATATTTCAAAGAGATCAAAGAAAAGGGAAAAAAACTTTTTGTTCAAAATATTCATTTTGCGGGGCAGCTAGGTGGCGTGGTGGATAGAGCACCAACCCTGAAGTCAGGAGGACCTGAGTTCAAATCTGGTCTCAGACACTTAACTTTCCCTAGCTGTGTGACCCTGGGCAAGTCACTTAACCCCAATTGCCTCAGCAAAAAGCAAAAAAAATATTCATTTTGGGGTGACAAAGCATTGGAAATTTCAGAAATGTCCCTCAATAGAGGAATGGCTGAACAAGTTGAGGTATATCATTGTGATAGAACACTATTGTTCTCTTTTTTAAATTATCAGTAGTATAGCTTCAGAAAGACTCTAGAAGTTTTATATGAGTGGTGAAAAATCAAATAAGCCAAATCAGGGTAACATTGTATATCATAACAACTGTATCATAACAATATTTAACTGTGAATGACTTACCTACTTTTGTCAAGACAGTGATTCAAGATAATTCCAAAGAACTCATAATGAAAATGCTGTATACTTCCAGAGAGAGAACAGAAAAATTCTGAGTAGAAATTGAAACTTTTTTTTTACTTTCCCCATCTTATGTTTTTGTATGTATTATTTTGCAACATAATATGGAAATATGCCTTGCAAGACTTCACATATATAAGCAATATCATATTGCTTGTCTTCCCAGGGGATGGAAGAAAGAAGGAAGGAGAAAATTTTGAAACATAAAATTTTTAAAAACTGAATGTTAGAAAAAAAATTTAATGTAATTGGGAAACATTTGTTGAAATAAAAAATCCTGTTTCAAAGTGGTACTTCTGCATAAACAAATAAACTAAAATGATTGAAAACATTTAAATTTGAGTCATGATCCTCTTGTGCCCTGAGAACTTGTGCCTTTGATTAAGACCTATAACCAACAATTGAAAGGTCTGCTATTTTATCTACCTGAACACAAAAAGGTTTAAAGGAAAACTGGTACAGTCAGTAGGAGACTGATTTTGAAGCCAAGAAACCTGCTTTCAAGTCCTACATCTAACAAACATTGATGATGTGACTCAGGACATACCAATTAACCTCTTAGTGTTCCAGGAAACTGGCTATAAATTATAGAAAATAAAATCACAGGACTAAACAGATGTATCACATATCTATCTAGCTTCTATCATCTATTATCTACCATCTATCTCTATTATCTATTTAGCAATCATCTATCTTCTATCATCTGCTTTCTATCTCTATCATATTTCTCTTTCCATTATCTCTCCATCATCTATGTATGTATGTATCTATCAGTTTTTTGTTATATGGCATAAATATATTTCTATATCTCTCTCTGTGTGTAAATACATATTTGCTATAGTTGGTCAGTTATTTTTCAGTTATGTTGGACTCAGTGATAAAATTTGAAGTTTTCTTGAAAAAAGGTGCTAAAGTGGTTTGTCATTTTCTTCTTTGGCTGATTTTACAGATGAGGAAACTGAGACAGATAGGTTTATGTGATTTACCCAGAGTTATACAGTCAGTTAGTGTCTGAGCCTGGATTTGAACTCAGATAAAAGAATTTTCTTAACTCCAGGTTTGGCATTATCATGACACTTAGCTGCCTATGTATATAATGTATACATGTATACATATACATGCATATATTTATATAGATATCTATATGTATCTGTTAATATTTTTTCTAACCATTGTTTTAATTTCCCATTTCAATTAGCCTTGTCTTGTTTCATAGTTATTGAGATCATGCAAGCCAATCTTAGAGTACCAAAAAATGTCAGCAATTGCAGGCATTACTATACTTCTTGTCTCCGTGTTTTGCCTCCTGACTGCCTCCATTCCTGGATAGAGAGCTCCGGTTGGAATTAAGAAGCCTGGATTTAAGACCAACCTATGACACAAACTGAGTTGTTTGAATCTGGGTGAAGTCACTTAACCTCTCAATGTTATAGTCAATGCTCTAAGATTATAAATTGCAGAACAGTTGCCCTTGCTTTGGTAGAGAGATTTTCTTTACTGAAGAAACTCTCAAAGTTAATGAAAACACAAGTCCATATAAAAATCATTCTGTAAACTGAAAAAAGCTAAGCTTTTCTTTTCATTTTATTTCTCCTGATTCTCCATTTTTTTATTGAGTTTGTTTTCAAAGAAGTCCTCCAAAAATGTCATTTATTGTATAAGATGACATTTGAATGCCTGGTAGGCCTAAAGCCTTCCACTACTGTATTCAGAAGCAAATGTCTTTTTTTTTTTTTTTTTTGGACAGACCATGTTGTATCTTTTCTTTCCCTCTCATTATCCTCCTATCTATACTTCCTATACCAAATCAAAACTATTAAGGTTCCATGTCTTTGTCAAGCAGTAAACTGAAAACATAGAAGTTTAAGATTAACAGTCTGGAGACATTTCTTTGATTTTGCATTTCTGAGAAATAATTACATATCAATCATCATTCCCTGTTCCATCCTTTATCCCTCCAAGCTCCACACATTTTTATCAGTGAAGTTTTGTTTTTGTTTTTGTTTTTTTTTAATTTTAATTTTTTTATCAGTGAAGTTTTTATCAAACCCCTACTACCAAACTGGACACTTAAGTAGTGAATATACAAAGAAAAAAATTAAATTTCTCTAGCTTTGTAGAGGATTGGTAGAGAAATTGTGTTTACTGAGAATCTCAAGCTAATGAAATCATAGGTCCATATAAACATTCATTAGGTAAACTAAAAAAGCTAAGCTTCCCTAGTAAATGATTAGGTCATAGAACATTTTATATAGAGAGACATAATATATGCATATTAATCAATCAATGAGCATATATTAAGTACTTAAAAAGTCAAGGCATTGTGCTAGACAAGAGGAACAGAAATACAAAGTACAAACTAATCCTTACTCTCAAGGAGTTCACAATGTAATAAATAACATCCTGTTTTTATTTTTAATATGAGTTTTGGGGGATAAAACAGTAGATCTGGAATTAGGAAAATCTAAATTCAGTCTCTTCTTCCTAAACCAATTGTGTGATTCTGGATTACTTATTTAATCTCGCTCTTAAATTAGTTTCCTCATCTGTAAAATGAGGTCCATATTATCCTATCTATCGTATGACTATTATGAGAGTTTAAAAAGATAGTGTATTTAAAGCATTTTGCAAATCTTAATATAGCTAAATGAATTGTTGTTATTATCATTATTATTCACTATTTACTCTTAAATTTAGTAGAAATATTTAACATTAGTTCTAGCTGCTGCTAACATTTTGTGTGAAGCAGTGAGATCTGGTACTAGTTACAATGCAAAATATAATTCCCTTTGATTATGAAGAATCCAAATTCGACAGGCACCTGCAAACCAAATGACCTTTGCTATAGCCATTGCCACCAGATCCTCTTTGTTAGTCACACTACATCATGGAAAACATTTTTGCGATTTCCTCTGAGTGTGAGAGGTAATTTCATTGCTATGCTTGCTCAGTCTTCCCCAGAGCAGGGAACTGTATAATATCTGTGCCTGGCCTTTAAAGAACCATTTTTTTTCCTTTTTCTTTCTTTTATTTTAACCTAAAATTTCAACCTTGACCTTTGATATAAAAGTTCAGTGTTTCACTCATTTGCATGGAACATAGTCTTTAATCAGAGGAAGTCTGGGTATTCTCTATTTACAAATGCCTTGGTCTGATTCAGATGCTGCCATATTTGTAATTATTTTTTGTTTGTTTGACATGGTGCAAATGCAACTAACTTTAAATGAGAGCCAGTAAACCAGTAAATTGTTTTGCTCCTTGGCTGTTGGAAGCATGCTATGAATGTTAGAACATATTACCAGCAAAACTAACCAGAAATATCAGCTTCAGAATTTAGAGCAGTTTTTTTAAAAAAAACATTAGATATTAAAACCTTTTTCTTCTTAGAAGATGAGTTCAACCTATCTAATATGCATTAGAAACAATCTACTCATTTGATGAAAGGTTTTTCAAGGCATGAATAAAGGGCCAGGCTGTCTACAGTAGCAATTAACAGAAACACATAAAGTCTATTTCAGTGGCCTATTTTCTCAGGCCAACATTCAGTGTAATTATCCACATTAGAGGAATTTTCTGAGATAGAAGAGAGGGTCATAAGTCAAAGGGAGCTGAAGTTCACCCTGGGGAATTTAACTAACTGTTTGGTTTTAATAATTCTCTATCAAACACTCTCTATGGTATCAAAAGGAATCATTTCTGTGCTAACCTCTGAGAACCTTCAGGTTTCATGATTTCCTGGACATAAGGCAAAAACATGGGCATTATTTCCTACTTAGCCATTCCTGAATTTTAGGCTCTCTCTCTGAAGTGATAATGCTTATTAAATTCTTGTTAAAGGATGAATCACTACCCAAACCATGAGCATTCCTGTGAATGCCAAATGTTATGGATCTCGAAACAAAATTCTGTGGTTAAGCCCTGGACCTGAAACAGAAGTTGTAACCTGAGATACAGAGATTTACAAAGCAAAAACAGTGTATAAAAATCTGCAATATGCTATATGGATGGAAAGATCCCATTTTTTCTATTGACATTCACATAGATGAAGCATCTAGGAGCCATCAAGAAAATTTTACATTTCATTTGATTTTAGTTGAGATTTGTTTGTATGTGTATAAATCAATTGATCAATAAACATTTGTTAAGTACCTACTATGTGCCTACTATGTACATTGTGCTGTTTGATGCATGATATTAAATAAACATGTGTATAAATGTATGCATATGTGTAGATACTTGCATGAGTAAATTGTATACCTACCAATATATGTATATTACACAAATACATACATAAAGTAGAACATTGTACTATTAAGTGAGAATGCATATTATCTATGAGATTTTCCCAGATATGTATGCAACATTCCCTCCTAGAACACCGAAATACTAGCTTAGCTTCACTGCACACTGAAATCACCTTTATTATGCTGGTAAAAGAGACCAATCTTTTTCTTAGATTAGATTTTTAGATTCAGATGGACTTTTTTGCCTAGATATTTTAGATCTGCAATCAAAAGCCTAAGAGAGAGAGAGAAAGAGATTTTTCATTGTTCCTATTATATTTATAATGGAATGAAATAAACTTGTGGCCAATTTCACTAGGATTCAATTGGTATTTATGTAAGAGATGTCATGAAACATCTCTGCAACTAATGTACTAAGTAGGGGCTAAAGTCAAGCAGTTTTAAGGACTTTAACAGTGCTGTGAAAATCTTACTTCTAGGGTGACTGAACTGATTTTTTTTAATGAAGAAAGGATTTTTACCCCTTTGTTTTACCCCCAGCAATAATATATTTTAAGCATCAATGACTTTCACAGCAAGATAACTGACTAGGGCAGAGAGACAATTGCTTGAATCCTTTTGTTTTTTTTTTTTCCCTTTCCTTTTAATATTATGCCAGAAGCTGACCTTTTCTCATGTGAGGTGAAGAATGAATGAGTAGAGATAAGGGCAAGGAAGATAGTAATGGAGATCATCACAGGGCTTAAATGACTGTAGTTAATACAGCCAACAAGGCTTGTTCATTTAAGGACATAATATAACATCTAAGATAATGAGAGGCTTTTCCTGACATGTGAATTAATCTACTGTTTATTCTATTATCAATAGTAATTTATGGGGAATGATCATATAGCCAAACTATTCACTATGAAATTACTAATTTATCCCTCTAGAGGACTTGTGCCCCTTGAGAGCACTGGGACTATGACTGTCATTCTGGGCTTCTCTGAGCAAATGGGAAGGGATGACACATAAAGAGTGCCATGCTGGGCAGTGAAGATGTGATGAGTGAAGGGAACAAGGACTTCTGATTGGAATTGGCTCAGCTCACCCTGACTCGTAGTAAATTCATATCAAGGAAGGAGAAGACTAAGAACATAGGTTTTACCTTTGGAAGGGGAAAGGGAAGGAAAGAAGAAGGAAAGACAAAAGCATTTATATCATCTTCTAGGCACCATGCTAATCACTTTTACAAATAACATGTGATCTGCACAACAATTTTTTGAAGTAGATGCTATTATTATGCCCAATTTACACTTGAGGAAACTGAGGCAAATAGAGGTTAAGTAACTGGCCCAGGATGACACATTTAATACATGTCTGAAGTCATGAGCATAAGAATGTTATTTCTGGTCTGCTCATCACATGAAAAGTAAGATTTTGATTTGACAGCTCAATGATATATTAGAAGGTCTACAAGAAATTACTAGCTGTATTATTCAACTTTTCCTCCATGGCTATGACTGAGGGAAGAAAAGATGCTGTAATTCTTTGGGCTAGAAGAGACAACTGGGCATTGTTTGACTCACCAGAGGCCACATGTAATTTTGAATATGGACCTCTATTTTTTGCTTTTTGTGTACTTATTCTTTCTTGCTTTCTAAGGACAAATTATCAGACTAGATCAGGACTTTGAAAAAGAAAAAGAAAAAAAATTGCTAGAAGTCTAGGAGTTAAGTCTATGACAGATTTTCTGGATAGTCAAGCTTAGTGAGCAGTGAAGTCCTGAGTCGCTTAATTTACCCTGCAGAGAGTAACATTAAAGACAGGTAAGAGGAATATATAGCAACTTATTTACTGTCTATGCCATGGTGCATTTGGTAATGAATTTGATGGGGTGACTATGGTATTCACTTTTCTAGGAACTTGGATGTAGAGAGAATATGTCCTTGAAGATGGAGCCAATGTTTTTACTTACGAGTGACATCTTCTCATAAAGATATCTTTATAAAAGTTGATGTTCACTGATTAGTGGATATTGGGGTGCTAATTGTGGAGACAATTAATGAAGTAAAAAAGATATTAATTGTAACTATCAGTTGGTATTGGGAGAATGAAACAGAATTGGGGCTCCAGCCAATCAGAAAAAATCTTCATCTCTTCTGCTCCTGGAGTCTTAAGGGGGAAATATCACTAGAAATTTTATCAGTTATATCTTTTGAAATACTAAGATATTCCTTAATAAGCCAAGTTCCAGATTTCCAGGATTAGAATCAGTTTTGATCTTTCTATTCTCACCTATCAACCAACTTCTCAATTAATTATTTCAAAGAATGGAAAAGGGAGTCTAGAGACAAGAGAACATGAAAGAAACTATATCCCTATCAACTGTCTTTCTGGCTAATAAGACATAACAATTGTTTCATTCATGGTAATCAATAATTATTAAGAAAAATTGATCAGACTAGTCATGGTAGAGTCCAGCTACAGCTAAAAAACATACACACACACAATACACACACACGTGTATGTGTATAGATATATAATATTAGCTATTTCGTCTAATGCTGTCCTAGTTTTTTTTTTTAACCATGTTCTTGAGCTATTTTTTTTTAATTTTAAGCTTTTTATTTGTATAACATATGTATGGGTAGTTCCCCAACCTTGATCTTTACAAAGCTTTCCAATACAAATTTTACCCCCAGTCCCCTCCCCTCCCCCAGATGGCAGGAAGTCCACTACATGTTAATAATGTTGAAATGCTTGAGAGGTTATGCAAGAAAAATCCTATCTACAAGAAAAAAAGAGAATCAGAGAAAGGCAACACAATGCAAGCAAATGTCAATAGAGAGCATGAAAATGTTACGTTGTGGTCCAGATTTCATGTCCCTCTTTCTGGGTGTATATGGTTTTCTTCAGTGAACAACTGGAACTGGTTTGAGACAATTCTTTATTGCAGAGAGCCATGTCCATCAGAAGTGATCATCATGTAATACTGTTGTTGCTGTGCATGATGATCTCCTGGTTCTGCTCGTTTCACTCAGCATCAGTTCATGCAAGTCTCTCCAGGCCTCTCTGAAATCGTCCTGCTGGTCGTTTCTTACAGAACAATAATATTCCATAACATTCATATACCATAATTTATTCAGCCACTCTCCAATTCATGGGCATCCCTTCAGCTTCCAGTTTCTAGCCACTACAAAAAGGGCTGCCACAAACATTCTTGCACATATGGGTCCCTTTCCCTCCTCTAAGATCTCTTTGGGATATAGGCCCAGTAGAAACACTGCTGGGTCAAAGGGTATGCACAGTTTGACAACTTTTTGAGCATAGCTCCAAATTGCTCTCCAGAATGGTTGGATCCGTTCACAGTTCCACCAACAATGTATTAGTGTCCCAGCCCTCCCAC
>JAJPUD010013179.1:0-12762 GCA_023553655.1 Myrmecobius fasciatus | reverse complement strand
TACCTTTTTAAGTTCCTTTTGTAACTGGCCAATTTGTTCACTGCACTTTTTTTCCACTTCACTAATTTTATTTTTTAATAAATTGGTGTCTTTTTCATATCTCTTTTGCAGAGCATCATATCGTTCTTGCAAGATACTGTATCCTTCTTGCACTGATTTCAGTTTATTTTCCCATTTATCCTCCAGCTCTCTTTTGAGGTTCTTTATGCAGTCTTCCAGAAAGGCCTTTTGAAACGGGGACCAGTGATGGTCCTTGCTGTTTTTTTCTGGATTTTTGTCTAAAGAAACCTCTGAATCTGAGGTCGTTTCTTTGCCTTGATAAAAGCTGTCTATGGTGAGAGCTCTCTTTTGCTTCTTCATCATTTTTTTTTTTAGACAGAGTGGATATCTCTTTAAGGTAGGGGGAAAAAAAAAAACCTCGGCTGAAGACGCTTTGCCCTGGGGCACTAAGGCGAGTTGACTTAAGGTGCTGGGCCGGTGGGGGCTAGGACTAAGTCCGAATTACTCCTTAAACAAGGCAAGTCTGCCAGAACACCTGTCCCTAATCAGGGCAGAGTGTCCCGAGTGCCTCAGATAAACTCCAGGTGTTTGGAGTTTGGAGTTTGGAGTTTGGAATTTCTTCCACGATGAGCTGACCTGAGTCCCACCCTCACTTCCGGCCTGCACAGGGGTCGTCTATTTCTCTCTCTGTCCGAGTCTGACTAACCTGATATGAAGTTCTCCAGAGAGCCGTGCCCAAATATTTCTGAGTTCGTTGACTTGAAGATCAGTTCAGAGGCTTATTTTATTGTTGATTTGAGAGAAGATTGGAGGAGAGGCAGAAAGTCACCTTTTCACTCCGCCATCTTGGCTCCGCCCCCCTCTTGAGCTCCCTAGTTTTTTTTCAAATTTACTAGAATGCTTTGCTTTTGCAAGTGTTATTAATAATTAGGAATCTAACAAACTCTAGGAATTGGGTCCATGCCTATGCACTTCAAAGAAACAAAGCATCAATCAAATAATCTTAAATTTAGAATAGTCACTCTTAGAACAGGAATAAATTGTACCTTCTATGCACATAGGTAAAGACATTTCTAAGGATATCTACTCCAATGCACAATAAAATAGGAATCCCCAGTAGTTACATACTGATGGCAAGGCCTCTTCCCAGAAAGTTGACGGTCACTATCACTTTTCCAGATGCTTTTCTGTCTATATAACAATAAAGTTTGGAGAATTAAAAAAAAAAAATTAACTATCTCCTCATGAGCAATGGTCTGCTTCAAGTCTTCATTTGCTTTCTCTTTAAGACTCCTCAGAGTCTAATTCCATTATAGCTAACTTTTCTAGATTTATTGCCCATTGATTTGTAATATAAACACTTTTCTTTCTTTATTCAGGTTAGTACCCTCACTCTTCCATGCAAACACATTTTCATTTCTGTCTATACTCTGCATGTGAGTCATAACTTTGTTCATGTTAGCTTTTCCTTCCCATTCCCATCCACTTCCAAAATACTTAGTCTTTTATTTTTCCAAGGCCCAGAGGAGTAAAGTAATTTCGCCAGTATAATGGAGCTAATTAGTATCTGCACCAGAAGTTAAACTCACATCTGACTGATTCCAAACTTAGTTGTGCCATCTTAGAGCAAAGATGAAAAGACCAGAACTTAGTAGGACCTTTGAAATAAAAGCACAACAATGAAGGAAATTTTTAAAAATAAATTTATTTGAGCAAGTAGAAGGGGGTTAGATGATGATGTCATTTTCACATTCTAAAAAGGTAAAAGAAACAAATGTTTCCTTAGAATTTTAATGTCTTCGAAGAAGACAGAGGGAGACAATATGAGCAAGAAAGAACGTGAAAATAGATTGGTTTTAAGCTGAAGTTTTTAAAAGGGTTAAATGTAAGATAGCTAAATGAAAAAGATTTATGTAGAAGGAAGAAAAATGAAAGATAAAAATTTCAACTGTTTATAATTGTAATGTACAAGAAGAAGAATTTACAAATGTGGAAAAAAGAAGTTGGGTGGGTAAGAAATGCATTAAACTCAAGATAGTAAAACTAGTAGGGATGAGAGGTGGGATTATAAAAAAGAATAATACAAAAGAGAGAAGAATTATGAGAAAAACAAATTTCCTTATCCTGAAAAGGAAATTTTAAGGGATACAGAGGGAGGAGAATTAGAATCTAAGGAGTTGCTTATCACTTGAGGAAAGACTAAGCAAATTGTACTCTATAATTGAAAATTATTATTATTATTATTATTATTATGTCTGAAAGAAATGAGATAAAAAGAAAGTTTCAGAAAATTTGGGGTAGCATAAGCTAAATCATAGAGAAATGAAAATAACCAAAACAATTTGTAAAAGGCCAACAAATAAATAACTTTGAAAAGTTATTTTCATAAAAGAAAATAACTTTGAAAAATTTAACTCTCATAACAGCAATGACCAAAACCTAAAAAATGACATTTATTTTTGGACATGGCTACTATATGTATTCAAGTTTCCTTATGTGTGGGGGAAAAAAGATCCACCTCAGTTTTTAATTAAGAGGGAAGTTGGGGGGGGAAGGTGTGGTTAGCAATAGTGATAACCAAAGAATTTGGTCCACTAGGGAAAAAAAAATTCTTTCCAAATACACAGGGGAAAAAAAACAGAAGAAAATTCAAAAGGAATACACACAAACAGAATCACTTTGTAAGCACTATGTGGAGATACATGCCTGTATTTCTCAAGCAAATAATATAAAATTGAAATTCATGGTGGCATAAGCATTCTTTTTTTTGTATCCTGCTGTATACATGAAAATGTTCCCTTTTGTTGCAGTTAAAGGTCAAAATGCAAAAAAACAAAAATTAGAGTTGCAAATCACTTTCTTTACCTACCAATCATAAAAGGCAGATCATAAAAATACTAATATCCATTTTATATATGAGACTATTGAGCCTCAGAATGATTGAACCATTGATTTTGGAGTACAAGAAGACAGGAAAGGCTTTCAATGCAAAGACCCATCAAATACAGGAATCATCTAATAAGGTCAGATCAGGTCAATGGTCTCTACCACTGATGAATAGCTAATACATCATAGATACAAGATTACCTTGAGAACCAATGATTGGAGAACTTAAAAAAATAGTTCTTTGGATTGGTTACATTGGTTGTATAAAAGGATAGGGATTGAACTGGAGAACCTCTAACATTACATGTGGCTCAAACATTCTGTGATTGTATGTCTCTAGACATTTCTAGGCACTTATTTTTGAAGGAAGCAGTAGTGATTTATTCTTGGCATTATGGCATCTTGATAATTCTACTGCTTTGCATTATTCACTTCTCTTAGTAATCACTTTAAAATGTGATTAGATGATCTAAACTTTTCCAACCAAAAAAACCACATTGACTTCTTTCCCATTCTAAGTACTGTAGCTCTATGAACACAGAAAAATGACTCAGACAGTTGTTTTTAATGTCATAGGAAAGTGAATATTGAATTCCATTTAGAATTATCATTTAAAATTTGTTGCTCACATGTATGAATAAGAGATTTTTTTATGTATTGGCTCAAATAACTCAAAACCAATCTTGTTGCCTTGGTTTATTTGATGGCTTAGAGGGATCAAACTCCATGTTAATGAATCATTTTTTAAAAATCCCTTCTTTTAATCAAATAAAAGTTTCCACATGATTTTTATAATTAAAAAAACATGCTTGTTATATTAATGTTTGTTAGTGACTGATTCCTTGTTCAGGGTCATGAATTTTGTTTTGGGTTCTTGATTCTGAGGAGGATATTTACCAAATTTGTATAATGTTTTTGCTGTCACTGATCAAATGAGTTTCCAAAAGAAGTAAAGACAATAGGGTAATAAGGTTCATGATTAGAAGGACCAGAGATCCAGATGTGATAAGTAACTAGCTTATGGGCATCAATTTAATTCAACAGGTCTCTACGAGCAAGGAATAGGTATGTCATGTGTGTGTATTTTGTGGAATAAAAGAAATGTTTACAAAATAACCCAATATCCATGGAAAAGAACATTATGAGTGCAAATGATAACAGATTGAAAGAGGAAGAAATCAACCTAACTAAGAGAAGAAGGAGTAAGGAAAATTTCTATTTAAGTGGTAACATCGAAGTTGGGCTTGGAGGAAGCACAAAATTTCAGCAGATAGAGTTGAGGGAAATATATTCTAAATAGGGGAAAATAAATAGTGAAGTCAGGAAAAGAAGTGTAGGCAATCTTCATAAGAATTTTTAGTCATAGAATAAGAGTTCTAGCTGTGAAAGGGACTTCATATGGCATCTAGTACAATTCCTTCCTTTTATAGATGAACAAACAGGGTAAAGCAGTTCAATGACTTGTCCAGAGTCACACAGCTAAGTGTGACATCAGATCCTCCCAACTCCAAATCTAACGCTTTATTCACCATGTCTTTTACATGAAGGAGAATAATGTTAAAACAATCCTCCAAAACATAAATAAGTGGATGGAAGATTCTACAGGATTTTGAATGAGTCAGAAGGAAAAAAAAGTTAACTACTGCTATTTTAGTAGAATTATTGTGCAATCATAGCACTATATTAAGTAGATAACTAGAGCAGCAATGTGAAAAGTAGCCTGGTGAAGACATAGTCCAGAGGTGGGAAGCACATACTTTCAGCTTAACTAACTACTGACACTGCCCTCTACTAACTTGGTCACCTTCATTAAAATGAATTCAAGACTGAAATATCTATGCTGTATCAGAAATGATATCCTTTACCCCTCTGAAAGGGGTATACATACCAACTTCTTCATGGTTTTCTAAGTGTAGGTGGCTTTCCATTTCCCAAATTGACCTTACCCTGAATGGTCACATCAGTCCTGTTAGTTTGAGAGGTGTGATCAGTATGGATCTGCCCAATCAGAATAAAACACTGAGACCCTATATATTGGAAAACACTATATATCGGATCTGTTCTACTATTTTACATATATGTAGCTACTTGACAAAATGGAGAAAGCATTCATGGGAACCAATGGGCATGCTTAGATACTGTATGCAGAAGTTTACTCTTTTACATAAGATTCATCTAATAACACTAATAAAAGTTTGCATTTATAGTTTAAAGTTTGCAGAATGTTTTACAAATGTCTCACTTTATTCATGCAACAACCATAGGAGATAGGTGCTATTATTATCTCCATTTTACAAATGAGGAAGTTAAGGCAGATAGAGGTTAAATGATTTGCTCAAGTTGAATGGCTAGTTGGTATCTAAAGTTGAATTTCAACTCAGGTCTTCCTGATTCCAGGTTCAGCACTCAATCTACCATACTATCTAACTGCCTCAAAGAATCTCTAGGGAATGAATAACACATAATAGAACAACAAAATACATGGTTTTATTCTCACAGCTTTTTTTAGACCTAGATCATTTCTAAAAAATACATAAATGCATAGTCCAAACCCACAGGAATAAAAAAAGTTACAGCTCAGTTTGTTAACTCCATCTTCCCTTGCAACTTCCCTTTATAAGATGACAAAAAGAATGTGAGAAACATAATAAAGTTTTGTTGATATTTACCTCATGACATCCAGTTGACGTAGTTATTGGCCAAAGACTTCAGGGTCTCTGGATCCAAGTCTCATGGCCTCCTTTCATCGTGGGCTATGACTTCAGGACAGCACTAGCACACACTGAGACCCCAGTCACTGGCTAACTCCTCTAATTGTTTCTTGCCATGACTATTTCATCTCTCTTGGAACAGGGAGATTGGACAAAGTAGGATATAACAAGAAAAACTTGCATATGTACTTTGGAATATGATTTTGAAACTTTCAATTCCAATTTCTGATAGTCTGTATGATTTCCCAGTTCTCTTTAGTCCTTATCACTTCTGGTTTTATGGGTAAAGTATCTGGCACAGAGCTATTATGTGCTGAAAACAGATATTTACTCTCTCTTATACAAAAGTCTAAGGGATTGCTGTTGACCACCCAAGTTAGGATAGCTGCAGTGAAATGAAATGAAAGTGAAATGAAAAATAAAGAAATGATTTGAATGGTATTAGAGAAGTACAGTTATTGAGACTTGGCAGTTGACTGGATGTAACAAATGGAGGATAGGAAATGTTCAAAGATGGCTTCAAAGGTTAAAGCTTGGATGTCTGGGAAAATAGCCATAGAAAAAAGAATGTAGGAGGAGGGAGAAATTTTGGAGGAGGGAACATTAAGTGTTAAGTTTTAAACATGTTTATTTCAAGGTAGATGGAGAAAAGCAGCAAACAATTAGAAATCCAGACCTATGCTTCTTTACAGAGGTTGGAGGTAAAGCTACAGAATTGGAAGTTATCTGTGCAGAGGTGATTATTGAAACCATGAGAGTGGATGAGATCACTAAGGGAAAGAATCCACAAAAAGTAGAGAAAAGGTACAAAATCTTGGAGCACAAGCAAGTTTAAAAATTTTGAAAAGTATGAGGAACAAACAAAAGTGACAATAAATGGACAATTAGAGATAGGAATGTCATGATGAAGAATGCAAAAAGATGGTCTCATGAAAGTGTGGATGATTAACACTGGCAGAGATCAAGGAGAATGAAAACAGGAAAAAAAGAAAAGGACCCTGGATTTAACTACCAGTAGTTCATTATTGACCTCAAAGAAAGCCATTTCAACAGAATCTAGAAGATACAAAATGGACAGAAAAAATTTAAGGAATGAGTTGGTGGAAATAAAATGAAGACTGCATTTGAACCCTTTGTTATTGAATGCACATAGTTTATGAGTTGTAACATAATTCTTATGTTATTGATAAAAAATTAAGCTTATTTTTATATCCCACATCACTAATGAAAATCAGGTTTATAGAAGAAATATAGCCTTATGGAAAAATCCTGGAGAGGGGAATTGTGACGCTGGTACTAGCTAGTTCAGCAAATAACTGGGTAGGTGATAGTAAAAATATTATCTAACCTCCCTGTTTCTCTATTTCTTCCTCTCTAAAATGAAGATAATTCCAGTTTTATCTAAATTATAGAAACTACATGTATATACACTTTGAAAGATTAAAACATTTTTCATTACTATTTGCACTAATTTAAATATTCTGTGCAGTAGAAGGAGATTCAGATTTCAAATCATGAATCTTGAATTCAAATTCTGCCCCTGTTATTTATAACTTGTGATCTGGGATAAATCACTTAACTTTCCTGGACCTTAATTTCTAAACTGTAAAATGAAAGGTAGGGACTAGATGGTCTATTAGATCCCTTTCATCTTAAGATAAGAATGTAAGAATACATAGAAGAAACACATTTCAAAATGCATAGAGTACTGTAGTGTAGAAGGTAAAGAAAACAAGATTTATCAGATTAATTCTGTTCTTCTTTCAAAATAAAAAAATAATAGTATCTGCTTATAAATAATCATATTTGTAGCACATTTGTGGAGCTAGGAGAAATTATAGCAAATTTTAGTAAAACTTATTTGTAATTTCTTGCATCAATTGGCATGCCTTGTCCTTCTAGAGTTAATTGATGAGTTTTGAATAATATACTAGACCTATGTGTGGTACTGACAGCAATAGTTGATTATTACATAGTCATTCTGTTTCTTATTCTGATTTACTGGTTGGTGTTCCAGCTAGTAGACTTTCCTCAATGGTAATAGTAATATGAGGAGAAGGAAGAGAAAAGGAAGAAGGAAAGGAAAAAGAGAAGAAGAAAGAGGATGAAGAGGAGGAGGAAGAGAAAGAGCAGAAGGAGAAAGAGGAAGAGTTGTTATTGATTTTCCATCCAAGTTACAATTGCTGCATTTCTTATTAGTTCTTTAATATGGTCCTTCTGTAATGAAAGAAATAAAGCCATTTCAAGAACAAAAGAATATTATCTTGAGAGTGACTATGAGAGAAATACTATAGCTCAGAGAAGTTCAGTGCTAGATATCTAGAATTAGTCTGGTTTCAGAGGCTTCTGGCAGCTAAAAGAATGGCATACAGGGAATCAGTCTTGGGTTTTTCACTGAAGACACATAAGAATAATTCTTTGTAATCAATTGGTCTAATCAGTCTTTAAAAATAACTTAAAAACAAGCGTCTGGCATGATGCTCTTTATGTAACCAAGTTTGGGAAAAAGCAACAATTTTACTGCAGTTAGTGATTTATCACTCCTGGGAATCCAAGGGGATTTCCCCATGTGAACCATTCATTTTCTTACCCTGAACATTCCAAATCATCTCAGTAAGGGAGTATGTGTATCCCCTGACCCCAAACATTTTTTTCTGGTTTACATTATCTTTTGCTAAATAATTCACAGAATGCTATCTATCCTGAATCATTGTTTGGGGGATATTGGGGCAGGGCTATTTTTTCCATGTTCCCATCTTTTTACCCTTTAGGAGTCAAATAAACTTCTAAAACAATTGAAAATTTGGTTCTATCAGCACCTGTAACTAGATTCACATTATGAATTGAATGAGATGGGCAATTGAGTCTATTATAGGGACAAAAACATTAAATGTGTTGATAACTATTAGAGAGTCAAAAGAACCAATTGAGCAACTAGAATTTTTCTTGTTTCAACTGTTTGTGTCTTTTCCCCATCATAGCTGCAGAGCTAAATCTTTTGAATTTTTCCCATATACTTCTCAACTTTTCCATTCTTTGTCTTCTAAACCTTCTCTTAGAACCAATAACAACATCCTAGCACTACTGAATGTTTACATAATGTCTTTCATCTAAGGCCCAGAGAGTACTTTGTAGACATGATGGATATTTACCACATAGTCTGTGAGGGTCGGAATATAAGAGACACAAGACAGATGAAATTTCAATAGGAATTTGCACATGGTGGTTGAATGACTTTTTCTATTGGGAGCAGGAGGTTATTCAGCACTATGATGTCTAGAACTGAGGGCAAACATGGCAAGATATGAGCACTGAAGGAAGATACCTCAAGGACAAATCTCAAGAGAGACCATGAGGCTATAATTAGAGAAGCTGTCAGAGAGAGATAGAACAGAATTGGAGAGAATCATGCAGAATTTGAAAAAGTTTCAGAATTCTACTGTCCAGCAAAAGCCTTCATTGTTCCATGGATGAATTTCATTTGTGATTCTTCTAGTCAGAGGCAAGCATCATAGCAATGAGGTATCTCATACTATCCTGCAACTCAGAGAACAATGTAGGACCTTTGCTCCCACAAATCCCTAGGAGAATTATATGATCATAGATATAGCACTAGAAAGGAACTATAAGGATCTTTGAGTCCAATCTCCTCATTGTAAAATGAGGAAAAAGAGTTCCAAAAAGATTAAGTGACTTGGCTAGGGTCACATAATTAGTGAACATCTGAGGTAGGAGAAGAGTGTTGCTTGGTAATAAAAAGAGGCTATGGCAATTGTTATCTCCTTTTATCCCAGAGTACAGCAATAATGTGAGAAAATATGATATGCCAAAAACTCTCAGAGTCTTCCTCTCTATGATTTATATATGGACTAGGTGAAAGAGGAGATTTTTTGTCTCAATTGATACCTAGCTTTAATTACTGAATGGGTGCACCCTCAGTCAAACTGAGACCTGTTGAAGACTTTATCTTAAAAAGGCCATTTCACTCAGGGCTATTTCCACCCATCTTGATCTTCATCTTGCCCCTGGACCCTGATGGCTCTGGAGGAAAAAGTGAAGCAAGGCACCTTGGACAGCTCTTCTTCACTTAAATCCATTTCACTTGCATGTCATGGAATCACCTCCCTGATATCATGGTCTTCTTTGAGAACTAAGGACAACCAACAACAGTGATAATAATCACATGGGAAGATATGCTATGGGGTTGAAGGATAACTAGGAACAGAGATAATTTCTACTATATTTCAGCACCCTGGGCAAAGTTTTAGTATCAAACCTTAGTTATATTGTCCATGGACATGCATAGAATAGAGAATTGGGTTGTGGTCTTTTCCAATTTCCTCAAATCAGGGGGATTCTCAAAGTAAAATTACAAGTGAAGGGTAGGTATCCTTTCAGTTCTCATTCTTTTTCTTCTTTTTTAACTGCCTTTTTATCTTATTAAAAGCTATTTCATTTCCTTGAGATCCTCTGTATGATCAAATGTTTAGCATTTATTTGAAACACATATTTTTGGCAATTGAAAATCACACAATGATTGACCACCAATGTATTTAGTAGCTGTCTCCAATATTACACCTCAGCTGCCAGCTGTTCTCCCTTGAACTGTGCATCCTAAATTCCAGGTTCTCCTCAGTCCTTTCCAACTGCTACTTCAATGAGAAGTATAGCCAATATTGTCATTTCAGAGAACAGTCACATCCTCAAAATACAATAAGAATTAAATACAGTCAGTGGCTCTCCTGTCTCCTGAATCAACAGCTTCCTAGGGAATAATTATCACTGACATTTGTATAACATTTTCTTTTTGTGAACTACTTTACATATATTATTACATTTGTCACATCATACCTTTAAGATTCTGTTGTTATTATCTCCATTTTACAAATGAAGAAACTAAGGTAGAGAAATGTAATGACTTTCTCAGGTTATATAGCTAACATTTATCTGAAACAGGTTTAAAACTTAAGCCTTTCTGACTCCAAGTCCAACACTATCCACTGAACTGGAACTTAGCTGTCTAATTGTAAATAGTTCAGAAAACAAAATGGTAAAGAAGAACCTGAAGAAAAATAATCAGTTTTATTTTGGTTGGCTGATTCTTCCTTTGCACTCCTAACACACACAAGAAGGCTTAGTATGAAGAAGTTCCATAATATATATTGGTTTCCTATAGCAAGGTAACATGGCAGAGCAGGTATTGCTCTTCTTTGAGGGCTTTGCCAAGCAAACCAGTCTCCAGCAAGCATGTAGTTGTGCCCAACGAATTTGTCAAGTCACCCTCTTGGCATCTAGAGATATCCTTTCTCTTGAAAGCATAGTGTTCCAATATAAGAAGGTGTAAGAATTCTCCTGTCTCTTCCCATGTGAGCAATGTGTTAATGATGAAATGCAAGTAAAACATTCAATTTCAATCTCTCTAAAAACCCATCCTAATAAGAGAGAACTGAAATAAATGGTCTGACTGCACATAAAAAGATATTAAAGAATGCTGACTTAATAGAAGATCAAAAAGGAGGCCAGTTTTGGAGTCAAGAAAATTTCTAACAGATGTTAGCCAGGTGAAGAGGCATAAGTTACTTAAATAAGACAGCTGGATGGCACAGTAGATATATCACAGGACTTGGAGTCAGAAAGACCTGAGTTCAAATCCAACCTCAGACACTTACTAGCTATATAACTCTAGGTGAATCATTTAACCTGTTTGCCTCAATTTAATCAGCTATAAAATGAGGATCATAATAAAACCACCTCACAGTGTAGTTGTGATGTTCAAATGAGATAATATTTGTAAATTATATAACATAATGCATGGCACATGGTAGAGTCTTAATAAATGCTTACTTCCACCATTGCCTATTTGCTTCCTTCCTTCATCCCTTTCATGCCCTCTAGGACACATCGACAAGATACAGATGATCACAAGACTATAGATTAAAAAATGGAAAAGGTCTTCAACTTCCTCTATTCCAATGCCCTCATTATGCAGCTAAGAAAATTAAAGAAGAAAGAGATTACATAACTGGCCCAAGGTCATACACAGAGGAAGTAGCAAAGCCAAAATCTGAGTCTGGGTCCTCTGAGTCAAAATTCAGGTTTCTTTACATTAAACCACACTTCAGAGCTACATGTGTATCAAGGATGGCAGTTTTTACACTGGGAGTTTCTTATAGTGATGAAATCTTAGTTCTGGACCAAATACACAATCAGTCAATATCTCCTCTCCTAATTTACAGAATGAAATAGTGCACATATAACAGCAGGGAGAAGGAAAGGAAAGAAAGATTATAAGCCAAAAAATCTTCCATTTGCCACTTCTTTTTTTTATAAAGCTTTTTATTTGCAAAACATATGAGTGACCTTTCAACATTGACCTTTGCAAAAAACTTTTCCTTTCCTTCCCCCTACCCCCCACCCCTAGATGACAGGTAATCCAATACATGCTAGATAGGATAAATTATATGACAAATATAATACATGTATACATATCTACACAGTTATCTTACTGCACAAGAAACATCAGATCTAGAAAGAGAAGAAGAAAAAAAAACAACCTAAGAAGGAAAACAGAATGCATGGAAATATTCACAGAAAGCGTTAAAATACTGTGTTGTGGTTCACTCTCAGTTCCCACAGGCCTTTCTCTGGATGTATATGACTATCTTCATCGCAGCACAACTGGTTGGAATCACATCATTGTTGAAGAGAACAATGCCCATCAAAATTGATCATCATATAGTCTTGTTGCTGTGTATAATGTTCTCCTGGTTCTACTGATTTCACTCAGCATCAGTTCATGCAAGTCTCTCCAATCCTCTCTGAAATCCTCCTGTTGGTCATTTCTTACAGAACAATAATATTCCATAACATTCATATACCATAATTTATTCAGCCATTCTCCAATTGATGGACATCTTTTCAATTTCCAGTTTCTTGCCACTACAAAAAGGGCTGCCACAAACATTTTTGCACATGTGGGTCCCTTTCCCTCCTTTAAGATCTCTTTGGGATATAGGCCCAGTAGAAACACTGCTGGGTCAAAGGGTACGCACTGTTTGATAACTTTTTGAGCATAGCTCCAAATTGCTCTCCAGAATGGTTGGATCCGTTCACAGTTCCACCAACAATGTATCAGTGTCCCAGTTTTCCCACATCCCCTCCAACA
>JAJPUD010013178.1:28235-45470 GCA_023553655.1 Myrmecobius fasciatus | reverse complement strand
GAGAGTTTTTAATTTGCTCTTTTTCTAGTTTTTTTTTTAATTGTAAGCCCAATTCATTGATCTTCTCTTTCTCTATTTTATGCAAGTAAGCATCTAGAGATATAAAATTACCCCTTCTAACTGCTTTGGCCGTGTCCCACAAATTTTGGTGTGTTGTCTCTTTATTGTCATTCTCCTGGATGAAATTTTCGATTGTGTCTATAATTTGCTCTTTCACCAATTCGTTCTTCAGGATTAGATTATTTAATTTCCAATTAACTTTTGGTATATTTTATCCTGGCCTTATATTACATGTGAGTTTTATTGCATCATGATCTGAGAAGGATGCATTTACTATTTCTGCTTTTCTGCATTTGATTTTGAGGTTTTTATGCCCTAACACATGATCAATTTTCGTATAAGTTCCATGATCCCCTGAGAAAAAATATACTCCCTTCTATCACCATTCAATTTCCTCCAGAGATCTATCATACCTAACTTTTCTAACATTTTGTTTACCTCCCTAACTTCTTTCTTACTTATTTTGTGGTTTGATTTATCTAATTCTGAGAGAGTAGGGTTGCGATCCCCTACTAGTATAGTTGTACTGTCTATTTCTCCTTGCATCTCTGTTATTTTCTCCTCTAGGAATTTCGAAGCTATATCACTTGGTGCATATATGTTTAGTATTGATACTGCTTTATAGTCTATGCAAACCTTTAGTAACATATAGTTTCCTTTCTTATCTCTTTTAATTAGATCTATTTTTGTTTTACTTGATCCGAGATAAGGATTGCTACCCCTGCTTTTTTTTTTTTTTTTTGTTCACTTGAAGCATAAAAGATTCTGCTCCAACCCTTTACCTTCACTCTGTATGTATCTCTATGTTTTAAATGTGTTTCTTGTAAACAACATATTGTAGGATTCTGGCTTTTAATCCAGTCTGCTGCATGCTTCCGTTTTATGGAAGAGTTTATCCCATTCACATTCACAGTTAAAATAACTATATATTTCCTGCCATCTTATTTACCCAAAGGTAAATTTTTCTCTTCACTTTACCCTTAATCCCTTCCCCCCTCCCCAGTCTTTTGTTTTTGATGACCACCTCCCTGGAATAGTCCTCCCTCCTTTAGAACCCTCCCTCTTTTTTACACCTTTCCCTTAATCCTTCTATTAGTCTATCCCTTTCTTTTCCTCCTTTTCCTCCTACTTCCCTATAAGGAGGGTCAAGTTTTTCTTTTAAACCAAATGTGTCTGATATACTCTTTTAGAAATTAATCTAATGAGAGTAAGATTTACACAATACTCATCGCCTTCCCTTCTTTCCCTCAATTATATTAGATTTTCTATGTCTATTCATGAAACTTTGCCTTATTTTACCTCCTTTATTAAAATTTATTCACCTCCTCCCCCCCCCCCTTTTTGTACAGTATGATATCCCTTCCACCTGGAATTTCTTTTCTGTTATTATCAAAGTAAAATCAAATTATACCCCCATTCTTTAAGGCTACCCATAGGAGACATATAGTTCTCAAGACTTCTTTCCTTTTTACCTTTTTATGCTTCTCTAGAGTTCTATGTTTTGAGGTCAAATTTTTTGTTCAGATCTGGTGTCTTTTCATTAGAAATAGGTGAAATTCTCCTGTATCATTGAATGACCATCTTCTTCCCTGGAAGATAATGCTCATTCTAGCTGGATAGCTTATTCTTGGCTGTAATCCAAGTTCTTTTGCCTTTTAGAATATCTGATTCCAGGCCCTTCAAACCTTTAATGTGGAAGCTGACAGATCTTGTGTAATTCTAATGACAGTTCCTTGGTATTTGAACTGTTTTTTTTCCTAGCTGCTTGAAATATCTTTTCCTTGGTGCGATAGTCTTGAAATTTGGCCACAATATTCCTTGCGTTTTTAGTTTTGGGGTCTCTTTCAGGAGGTGATCAGTGAATTCTTTCAATGCCAATTTTGCCTTCTGATTATAAAACATCAGGGCATTTCTCTTTCATGATTTCTTGGAAGATAGCATCAAGGTTCTTTTTTCATCATGGCTTTCAGGGAGTCCAGTAATCCTTAGTTTGTCTCTCTTGGATCAGTTTTCCAAGTCAGTTGTTTTTCCTAGGAGATATTTCATATTTTCTTCTATTTTTTCATTTTTTGTTTTTGTTTGACTGTTTCTTGAAGTCTTATTGAGTAATTCATTTCTATTTGTTCAATTTTAATTTTTAAGTTATTACTTCTTTCAGTTATCTTTTTTTAGCGCCTTTTGTAACTGGCCAATTGAATTTTTTGGTTCATTGCATTCTTTTTCCATTTTGCCAATTTTGTTTTTCAGTGAATTGTTGTCTTTTTCCAATTCACCAGACTTGTTTTCCATTTTTTCACATCTCTGTTGCAGGGTCATATTTTCTTCTTGCACTGATTTCAATTTATTTCCCCATTCTTCTTCTAATTATCTTTTGAGATTCTTTATGCAATCTTTCAGGAAAGCCTTCTGAAAAGGGAACCAGCTCATGTCTGCCTTTGTGACTTCCTCTGGTATTGTTTTCAGAACCTCAAGATCTGGGGTCTGCCCTATTTTCTCTCCGTAAAAGCTGTCAATGGTGAGGGCTCTCTTCTGCTTCTTGCTCATGATTTTGAGCTGAGGTATCAGTCACCAGCAGTGAATACTGCCACTGTTTCAATTTGCCCTGGGGCAGTTGGCCGAGTTGACTTCTGGTCTGAGGCTGGTCAACTGGATCTGCACTAGGACCATGCTTTCAGTTGCTCTCAATCCACTCTTTACCAAAGGCAGATCTGCCAAGAACCTGCCAGCAAGCAGAGCAAAGTGGCCCAAGCATCTCCCAGGGACTTCCTGGCAGCCTAAAATCCTCTGCTCTGTCCCAGCCTTGGACTTGCAGCCCCGCTGCATGCTGGCATCTGAGCGCTGGGAGTTGCTCGATCCCCTGCCTGCCTACACTGACCTTCTCTGGAGTTCTTTCGAAATAGATTTTTGATAGAAGTGCGTTGTAGTCCAAGTGTTTAGTGGAGCCCTCACTCCAGAACCAATTTGGAGGCTCAATTTGTCTGGATCTGAGGGAAGGTCTCAGGAGCTCACAGTGAATTCTGTCTGCATTTCGCCATCTTTGCTCTGCCCCCTGAATTAATATCTTTTGTAGGAGACTATATGATCCAGCTGAGTCAACTGATATAGAGGAGATAAGAGACATAAATACTTAATATGTACTCTACCTAATCTTGTACCAGTCAGAGAAAAGAAAATAACTTCTACATAATACACATACACATACACAATGGAAATGCTTAGGAATAGAAGTTAGATCTCAATTTAAAATGGGAAATATAAAAATAAATTCAAAATACTTCTCATGGATGTATGTTTTGTCTATAAATATTCATGTGAGTACATGTGTAGTCATGTGTGGTGTTGTTGGTATGTATGGATTTGGTGATAATTTTATCTGGAAAGAATGGCTTCAACATGAGAGCATTTCCTTCAAGAAATACATACATATACAAGCATGTACATAGGCCCGATGTATTTCATATATATTCATAGACATGTATACATATACTATGTAAATGAAATATATTTAGCATGCTGCTGCATGATGTGTGTGTATTATAAATGTTGACTGTGCCTTTTATAAGCATACATGAACATATATATTTATGTATGTGTTTCTATATATATCTGCATATGCATATGCATACACACATATATACACATATATTATGTATCAGACTAATTCAATAATTTTGATTCTGCTCTTTTTTATTCCAATCTTTCACAGACTGAAATTTAAACCATTTTTTGGATAGTATTTTGAATTTTTAAAAAGTCTCCAATGATTCCCTATTGTTTTTAGAATAAAATTCTAATTCTTCATTCTGTCATTCAAGCCCCTCTAGAATATGGCCTTCATTTTCCTTTCCAAATGTTAAGTTATAAAAATCAGAAAGCAGAAACTATCTCAAGTTTATGAGTTTATTGATATCACTTGCTGTAGCCAGAAAGCATACAAACTGAACATATGCATAAAGGTAATTCATGAAAAAGAATACACAATTCCCCTAAATCATCCAATTTTATACCTTTAATCAAACAATTCAGGCTTCTTCTTTTTAATAAGTATTGTTCTCCAGTTGACATAATGAGTATCAGTCCTTTTACTTATCCTGAAGACATTGTTTTTGAGAACATACAGAAGTCTCCTATACACATAATACTATAATCATCCCTAACTCAGCTGCCTCCTTTTTCTAAATTTGTGGATCATCATGAATTATTTGATAATATGCAAAATTTAATTATTTACAACTTTATTTTTACTTACTTCCTTTGTTTATTAAAGCTTTTAATTTGCTAAACATATGTATGGGCAATTCTTCAACACTGACCCTTACAAAGCTTTCTGTTACAAATTTTCCCCTAGTCCCCACCACTCCCTTAGATGGCAAGAAATCCACTACATGTTAATTATGTTAAAATACTTGACAAATCGAATATATATATATACACATATATATTTCCACCCTTATCATTGTTGTGCAAGAAAAATCATATCTACAAGGAAAAAAAAATCAGAGAAAGGAAACACAATGCAAGCAAACATCAACAGAGAGCATAAAAATGTTATGTTGTGGTCCACTTTTCATATCCCTCTCTCTGGGTGTATATGTCTCTCCTCACTGAACAATTAGAACTGGTTTGAAACATTTCATTGTGGAAGATAGCCATGTTCATCAGAATTGATCATCACATAGTATTATTGTTGCCATGTATAATGATCTTCTGGTTCTGCTCATTTCACTCAGCATCAGTTAATGCAAATCTCTCCAAGCCTCTCTGAAATCATCCTGCTGGTCGTTTCTTATAGAACAATAATATTTCATGACATTCATATACCATAATTTATTCAGCCATTCTCCAATTGATGGGCATCCATTCAGTTTCCAGTTTCTAGCCACTACAAAAAGGGCTGCCACAAACATTCTTGCACATGTGGGGCCCTTTCTTTCCTTTAAGATCTCTTTGGGATATACCTACTTCCTTTTAAGGAAATTTCTTACTTAAGTCAAACTTTCCTTTTCATTTTCCTAAATTGTCTTGAACTTGTGTGCTTCTACTTCTTGATTCACACTGTTTCATTGGTCTAGCAATCCCTCACCATCTAACTCCTTCTAACAATTAATCTATTTATAGATCCTGAGCTCTTGTAATTTAAAACCTTTATTACTTGCTGGTCAATTTCAGTATCTTCTTCATCAAGTGTTTTCCTGAAAATTCCAGTTAGGAGAGGTCGAGTTTTCTAGCTTTTAAGATATTGATTGGATAGCATAAATATTATACCTTTCTATTTCTTTCAGTGGCTAGAATTATGCTTTGAATATGAGAGGTGGTAAGTAAATGTTTGTTGAAGTAAAGATTGTTAGAAGGTTGGAAAACAAGGTATGATTCCAGTAACCTCATAGAGGGAACACAATGCTTTTTTGTCCTTCAAGAGTTATATTTTGTTGAATTCATTGGATACTTTGAAGGAAAACTTCTGTGAAAATGGATTTCAATTTGAATTAGAATAATGAATATGTTCATGATCTGAAGAGAGGATAATGATCAATGAATATTTCTTCCATTTGCATAGTACATTACCATTTATTCCCACCCAATTCTCATGACACATGAAAGCATCACCAGAGAAGCTTCTTTAATACCTTATTAATGATTGCATCCCTATATTTAACAACTTGAAATCAAAGCCCAATTGTAGATAAATTTTTGTTAATTTATATCCATTTCCATTATTTATCTGAAATGGAATTCAGATACCTGAAAAAGAAGACACATTTTGAGCAGTTCTGAATTTTACAAGATAATCTAATTTTATATGTAAATACTATCATTTCTTATACATGGGAAACATTTAAAATTTGAGAAATACTAAAAAACACAATCTGGAGCCTTCTAATATATTTTCAAATTTCTTCTGTCAAAAACTAAAAATACCTGAAAAAATAAATACTATAGTCCTAGGTTGAGGATGTCCATTAAAAAAGAGGGTGAAATTATTATTGAATAGAAAACATGGGCTGACCCACATAGCAATGGAAATGGCAGGGCATAGGGAGTAGAGAGACTTGGCTTTCTGTCATAAAATTATGAAATTGAATTAGAAGATCTCTAAGGCCATCTCTGGCTCAAAATCTCTATGATGTATTGACCATTACAAAATAACTTCTGTTCTCTGTGAGAGCTGTCAATTCTTTCTGGAAACCATTCAATCTTTTAGGGATCTAGGTATTTCAAAGAAAATGTATCTGATTTTAGGGAAGCTTCTTATTGAGATTTAGAGAGACAGATTGTCAGTGACAAATTCTCCCTTGTAGAATTCCCTACTGAAATTTGGAATATGTCATTTGGAAGCAGAGCTGTGATTATTGCAATTTACTATAAGGATCTTTACTTTCTTTTATTTTCTGAAATGAACAATTAAGAAAATTTCATTTCTTCATTTTGAAATATTCAAATATTTATCATGAAAATGCACTTTTGAGATGTTTTATTTAAATATGTTAAACCACACAAATTGAAATTAATAAGCTTCCTTTTTAGTAGACATGCAATAAGAAATTCTGAACTTACTAGAAATATGATTATTGTTGCCTTAGAGCTGGGTATTTCATAATTTCATTATTTGAAAGATTTTAAGTGTCTTTAGTTGGTTAATTAATTAGTAAATTTTTACTGTGTTTCAGGAAATATGCTGCATTCTAGAGAAAGGGCAAAAATAGTGCTAAGTCACAAGGAGATTAAACAACAACCTATCCATAAATTGATTCATATAAGATAAATATAGTGCAGAGAGAAAATAACTTTAAAATGGAAGGTAATAAGACCTGGAAAAGCTGGAAACGGTCAACTGCTATAAGAAATAACCAGTTGAATCAAGTCATAAAGGATGCTAGGGATTCTGAGAGTCAGAGGATAAGAAAGCATACATTCCAGGTGTTAGGGCAAGTCAACTATGGAAAACAATACTGAATTAAAAGCTAGAAAACCTGGGTTGTACTTTCAGTTCTGTGACAGTGGGCAAGTCAATTTTTTTTCAGAGTTTAATTTGTCTCATTTGTAAAATGAAGGAATTGAACTAAATAAGCTTGAGAGTTCCTTCAAATTCTAATAGTTTATGAAAACTCTCCTATTCCATTGCACTACTGAATTTCAGCAGTAATTCAGATGAGATAATGGGAGTGGACTGAAGATGAACATGTGGGATTTTGTCTTATTTCTTCCAATCCATGCCCCAAAGAGACTACCTGAAACTTTAGTTGATCTCCATGCATTGTAGTATATATCTTGATTTTCTAGTATCAGTGTTTCAGTATGTTTGTGCCTGTATTTACATTTCTTTCTCCAGGCTCACTCTAGGATTCCCTCATGTGATTATCTGACAAACTCAGTATCTTGTGATAGATATAATAGATGCCCATCTTGATGTTTTGCTGTTTTATGCTGCAATATATCCATATGTCTATATTTGTTTGGTACATTATGATGTTATATGGCTATGAATCATAGAAAACCATTATCTTAGAAGAATTTTGAAAAGAAAATGTAAAGATGCATGGTAAATGTAAGTAGGTCATTGTGTACTATTCAAAAAGAAGTTATTTACCAGAAATGACATAAAATATAATACCAAGTACATGTATTCCAGAAAACATGGTGGTTCAAACATGAATGGAAATGATTTAGGTAGATAGTGTTAAAAACTTGAAAATCTAAAGGAATTCTCTAGAATGTTAGGCAGGTCTTCTGTAGAGGGTTAATGGAAAAACATAGGAAAGAATTGCAGAAGATAAGGAGTTGTGATCTTCACAGCTTGAGTGAAATTATAAACAATATTTTAAAATATTTCTTTAAAAGTCCTTCATTTAGAAAGAGTTGAAAGTAGAATTTTCTTTTTCTTACATCTAATTAAATAAATTATTATTATTTTTATTAGTTGAGGCAATTAGGGTTAAGTGACTTGCCCAGGGTTACACATCTAGGAAGTTAAGTTCTGGATCAGATTTGAACTCAAATCCTCCTGATTTGGGGTCTGGTGTTCTATCCCCTGCACTGCCTAGCCGCCACAAAAAGTTAATTTAAAAAAAAATTTAAAAATCTCAAAATAGACTTTAAGATTTTTGTTTTGTTTTGTTTTGTTTTTATATCCCAAGATCTTCCAATCCAATGGATATTTTCAAGAATAATAGAGTCACTTACTAAGATTGAGGATAAATATCCTTCCATGAATAGTGAGATTTTTTTTCATTTTAATATATATCTGGTGAATTCCTTTTTTGCTCAGGAACATTTGCATGATGATGTTTTTTTTTTCTTGTTCTCACTTCCATTTTTTATATTTAAATCATTAAGTATTTCCATAGCCTCATTGATATGAACAAATGATTCTATTAGATTTGTGTCTGTTGTCCATGCCCTTTCAAAATTTTAGTATAGGGGATTTATCTGACATTCTGGGGGCCATCCTCATGTTCTCTTCACATCTCACTTATGCCAGTGGAATACATAGTTATTTATTAATTACTCCTTGTTCTTATAATGTGATCAGTACAGTAGTTAAAAATTATCTACATTTCTTTGATAGTTTCTATTACCCTAGTTTTTCTTTGTAGTTCCTTATTTGCTAAGTGAAGCAGTCTGTTCAGATACAACAAAAGCTTCTGGTTCCCTTTGAGTTGTATTTATTAATTGTTCATGTACTGTAGAATTCCATGACTAATGATAAAACTTTTGAGTTGAGGACCTATTCTAACTGTATAACTCATGGATAAGTACTCTTTATCATATTACTTCTTCTGTTTCAACACCTAAGGTATATAGTTGGTGTTCAAGAAAGACTAGTATGTCTGGCAAGAGGAATGCTTTCCACCTTTGGTGTCTACTCAATTCACCTAACTCTCATCTGTAGCTCCAAGAAGCTGTACCATGGCCATGCTCTAATAAAATGTTTTGACAAATAGGCTAAAGCAGGTTGAGAGTGATTGAGAGGTCTTGAACCCAGGACAATTACGAGGTGCCTATCCAAAGTATGTGAAGACTTCCCCTGGTAGAATGGGAGGATGAGAACAATTATTCCAATGAACATGAAGGCAGCTGAAGCAGGATTGTGGAGCACTTACAATTTAGTTTGATACTCAAGACAAAATTTAGTAGACCACAAAATGAACAATTTTTACCCATGACAGAACTCAGCAGTTATTGTATCCAAATAAGAGCCCTGAATGAACCAAGACTAGCAAATGAAGACCAGCTTATTGAAGTAAGAGCTGGAAATATTTCTCTTTTTTGAGTGATTGCACTGAATGGGAGTGCTGTGAAGTTGATTTTGTAGTCAAAAATAATCTAATGAACAAACTTTGATCTTTACCAAAGGAATGAACAATAGATTGATTCATGGCAGTATGATTGCCCTTTGCAGGGAAATGCCTCACTGCCATCATCAGTACCTGTGTGCTCAACTTGGCAAACCCTGATAAGGTCAAAGAAAAAATATGAATATCTGGTGAGACATCATCAATGGGCCAAAATGACAAACTTATAAATTGGGTGACTTTAATGCTAGAATAGGCCCAGACTACCAGACAAGACAAGGAGTCATTAGGAAGAATGGGATTGTAAACAGCAACAGCAAAGATGTTCAGTTACTACTGAAGATTTGTATATCTAATGACCTCATCACTAACACTGTCTTCCATTTACATAAATGCAATTATAGTTTGTTACCCTTGTAGCAGACATTGACATTTAATAGACTATATGATTATAATGAGAAGAGAAAAAGAGAATGAGAGAGTAAAGAAAGAAATGTGTGATGCAGAGTACTGGACTGGAAATAGATTCATCCTTTCCAACTTAATATTAATTTTCAATAAAAGTTGCAGCCACAAGTCAAAATCACTACCAGAAGAATTAATGTCAATAAATGAGAGTGCTTCTTTAAATTGAAACAGTTTTTTGCTAACTTTGAGGATAGGTTGAGCCAATACAAAGTAGGCAACAATGGAGCAGATCAAATTGAAGGTCTATAGACTCATTGTGCTAACCTTATTGTTGAATGTCTTTGAAACCTGGATAATATATCAGTGCCATGCAAAGAAATTGAATCACTTTCATTTGAATTGACAGGAAGATACTGAAGATCATTGGGTAGGATAAGATACCAGACTCTAAGGTTCTTTCTCAAACTAAATTGCTAAGCATTAAGATTCTGCTGCAAAAAGCACAATTCTATTGGGCTGGCTATTGTATCTGAATGGTAAATGAAAAGTTGCTAAAAAGACTTTTATGGATAACTCACATAGGGAACACTCACATGGTAATCAGAAAAATAATATAATGACATTTTCAAAGAATCTTTTAAGAACTTTGGAACTGATTATGTCACATGAAAGACACTGGCAAAGGGCCACCCAGAATACTGTGCCATCATCAGAGAAAGTGCTGTGCTCTATGAGCAAAGCAGAATTGAAGAGGTTTAAAAAATAAGATACATAGATTTAGAAAATCCATTCTAAATGTTTTTGTGGACTATTTGTTCATGACCTGTGGTAGAGCATTCTGAGCTCATATTGGTCTGATCAGGTCCAGTTGGATACACTATAACTTGATTCTAACATAGTGATGTCATTTTCATCCTCTTCTAGAAGGAATAATAACAAAAAACCAATTTAAAAATATTAAGTTTTTGTTACAGGAAAATCAATAAGCAGTCAGTCATATTTCAATGAACAATTGAACATTTTTTTCTTTCAATTATTCATTTCTTCAATTAATAGGTTCAATATGCAAAACTCTAACAAAAAGATAAAACCCATTAAGTACAACAAAATGCAACTGCAAAGTCTCTTCTAAGTTTTTTTTTTTCCTCTAACACTTGAGAGGTGCAAGAAGCAAGAACTTTCTCCAGTACTTGACCTAGGATATCAATTCTCTTTCCCAACAATCAGAAATCAATTAACTAAAAATTTTCAATTGATTGCTTTTGCCACAGCTCCAACAGAGCAGTGTTTCAGTGAAGGTAAACTATCCCAGACCTCTTTTATGAAATTAGTAGTACCTTTTAATCACTATAACTTAAGACTCCAAATATGTATATACCTCATTTTTTGTGGTTTCACAATTCTTTTGGAACTCTGATATTTTTGACAACATATAAGTGTTTCTTTGATGCTATTAAACCATTCTTTTTATATATTTCTCCAATTTTCAATAAATGAATAGCTTTTCTCTTTCTCTTAAAACTCAAATTGTTCACAAGTAAATGATATCAGTGTATATTGTTCACAAGAGAATTTGAATATTCATATTTATTCCATAGTTTATTTTCTGGAAGACCACTCAGAACTCAGTTTAATGCCATACTTTTATGCATATATTTTAATAATTTAAACAAAAACAAAGATTTTCATATTCCTGCTAAATGGAAATACATACATCTTTAACTCAATATTTTACCTTCTTTTATAATTGATAAATATATTTTCCATCACACACCCAATTTTTTTCCTGGCCTTTATAGTTCTTTTATATTTTTACATGTAAAATATGAAATTTCCACCGAAATAGAAAGTTCTTATTTGAATAATCTTTCAACTAGATCTTCCAAATGAAAATATACCCATAAAAGGAACACAAATGAATTTTTTTGAAATTCTTTCCAAAGCATATACCTTCCATTACTATTAATTATTAGTTACCACCATGGATTAATTGGAGGTATTGCTATAGTTTGACTATACCACATAATCTCTTTGTAATGAAACTTCTTTCTAATTTTCTAGATAAAAAAAAAATCAGATCCTCTAAAATGCTGTCAATCTAGTAATAGAAAGCAGTGTCAACCTAAATCAGATAATAATTCAAAGAAAAAGTAGGTGGTTCTCTGACACATAATGGCAATACATAACGTATTTACCTCCAACAACTCAGAATATAAAGAATATAACATGGTGGTTCCTTTTCTAACTTGCCTATATTCATTCTCTAAATCTCATTTAAAAGACAGTTGAAATGATGATGTACTAGTCTCCAATCAGAAAAATAACCACTTAACCTCTGGAATAGAGATGTAGACAGGACAGAAAACATAAATATTTATCATTTTAATATTAATAGTGGTGGAACAGGTCTTATTCTATTGATATTCATCATCAGTTTCCCTTATTTGTACTAGCATTTGGTGAGGCAGACTAAACACCCATATCATACTTGGTAATTTACAAAAGGGGAAAAAAGTTTTAAAATATCCTTTAGGAAAAGTTCTAAAAATATTTGAACAACAGAAGAGGAAAGAAGCTGACTTGATGAGGTGTCATAAATTGTAGCCTATGATATGAATTTGGGAACAACAAGCTATAACTGTCCACTGAGAAAGCTTTCCTTGTCATTTTCAGAAATAGTGAAAATATCTATGGTTATATCCATCTGTGATTTTTGGATAGGAGAGAGGAGAGACAAATTAAAGTGAAACTGCTGTTATAATGCAGCAGAACTGAGATTTACTACATAAAGAAAATATTTCTTTTAATTTCCATATGATTGCAATTCAAATGACAAAACAATTTAAAGGAAATATGGTTCCCTGGATGTTCTTGCCATATTGTAATACTCTTACTTGGAAGCAATTTACTAGAGCAAGCATTTCTACATCAAGTCCATTTCCAATCAGAAAGTATTTTCGTATATTCTGTCATCTGCAAAAGCATATACATCCTGAAAAAATATGCCTGCATCATTTTCAATATTTGTAATTGTAAATAGTAATATGTAGGTAAACTAATTACATTTGAAAAGACTCAAAAACAACTATCTATAATGTATTGCCTCTACTCTTGGGTCCAAACTTTTTACTGGTATTAAATAAAATTTAGTTCCCAGTGACTCCATTGTATTGAGTATTGTTTTTCTTCTAAATCCAGAAGCAAAAGGCTTCTTCAAATAGTCTTGTGGTTGAGTAAGTGATATATTCTCCTGTTCATGATGAGAAAGAAATGTTAAAGTCTATATCTAATTAAGGTCTTTCCAGATTGAAACATAATGAAACACTTTTAAAATGCATGGCCCTCATAATATGTATTCATAGAAAAAGAAAAAGAGTGATTCAGGAAGAATATAGCATTGATTGAAGGGGAAGTTCTATCCTGTTTTGTAATTAGTTGTACATTCAACAATAACTCATAAAGATTTGTTGATTTTCAGTTGGAAATTCCTTTAGGCTTGAGTATTGTTGATGTCTCATGTATTGAGTATTTTACATCTCAATTGAATAAAAAGTCACAAACTTCTCAAGAAATTAAGCCTTGGAAATAATATAATTTTGAATTCAAGAAGATATTAGTCTGTTGTAAAGGAAACAGATACATTTTCTATCACAGGTATTTATAAGGATAGCATTAGTATTTTTTTAGATATAGTCTTAAGTATGAATTCTGAGAAATATTGTGTTGTTCCCTCAGAAGGAAAGAAAGAAGATAAAGTGGTATCTCCATATTGGAAAATAAACCCCCAAACTTTACATTTTGGAGTAGTAAAAAGAAGAGAAGAAAAAGCAGATATAGATAGCACAAGAAGATATCTATGTGGTATGGTTAGAAGTGAAAAAGAGCTAAAAATCTTCAATTTCTCATTGTAGCTGATACCTTAAATACAATTTCTGATTTAAATAATTATATCATCAAATTGTCGGAGCTCAGATCAGAATTTATAATAAGTAATAATACTAGAAATTTAAAAAGTTATACAGTTAAGGCTAAACTTTAAATTATTTTAATGTTACTGATTTTTTTCCTTAAATGGGAAATGGAAAATAGAAATGACATTGATACAGTTAATTTAATAGCTATAGTAAGATTTGTAGAAATGAGAAAAATAATTGTTTAGTTAAACATTTTACTTATTTGTCCAATGGAGAGAGATGATTGTTAATCTGAGAAAACACCAGAGTAGAATTTAAATTAATTTGTAAAAGGTTATAATGGACAGTATTGTGTCATCAAGCTCAAAGAAAAACTGAAGAGAAAAAAAAAAATTAATGAAAGTTCTACAAATAAATCCAACAAAGCAAAGGAAAATAAAAATGGAAGAGCAACTCAGACATGGAAAAAATTCACAAATAATTTTAAAGCTTGTTTTCCTCAACAATTAAAGAACTACCACACTTATATCTTAAACTTTTATCCCACAATATGGCTAAAGGGGAAGTAGAAATGCTTAAGTAAGAAGGACAAAGAGAGAAAAAATATATATTGTATCAAGGATAGATACAGAAAATTGATGATGGATAGTGGTGATGTAATTATGAGAGTATTAAACCAGTCATTCAAAAACCATTTATTAAATGACTACTATGTGTCAAACACTGGGAATACAGAGAAAATCAATTTTCCTTCTGTGTCCTTGAGAATGTCACCAATTAATGGGTCAACAACAAGAAAATAAGTGAAAACAAGCTATAATACAATATAAATTGGAAATATCCAATAGAGATAAGACCCAGGGTTAGAGGGAAGGCCCTAGGATGAAGGGAAAATGGGGAATGCAGGGAAGACAGAAGACAAAAGAGGAAGAGAGAGAGCATACAAGATATGGCAGAAAACCACCACAAATATCTAGATTTGCCGAAGAGTACTTTGCTCAAGAAACAATAAGGAGACCAGAGTTATGCGTCAGGGCATAGGTGGTAGTATGTAAGTTGTATGTATGGAAGTATGTATGGTAGTATGGAAAAGTTGGAGAGAGTCAGGTGAAAAGAATATTGAAAGTGAAATAAACAATTGTATAATTAATCCTGTAAGTGCTAATAGGTCATTGGAATTTGTTAAGTAGAGGATGATATGGTTTATTTGATATTTAAGGAAATCACTTTGACCACTAAGTGGAGGATAAACTGAAGTGGACAGACCTGTGAGAACAAGAATAACCAGGAGTCTATGGCAATTGTCCACATTTGAGATGATTATAGTCTGTAGCAGAATGGTGCTAGTATGAGAGGAAAGAAGGGGACATATACAGAAGATAAAAGGTGATATTATATTAGAAATGGCAGGATTTAGTGACTCATTGGCTATAGGCAGTAAGAAAGAAAAAGAAATCTGTGGTCACATCTGGCTTGTAGATCTGGAAAATTAGGAGAATGATAGTTCCTTTGAAAGTTCATGACTATATGGAATAGGGAGGATTTGAGGGAAAGAAAACGAATTTAGTTTTAGACATATTGAGTTTAAGATGTTCAAAGGATATCTAATTCAAGATGTCTAATAGATAATTGTAGATTTGACACTGAAGGGAAATAGAGAAGATAAGGTTTGATAAGTATATTTGAGGATGATCAGTATAGGGATGGTAACTGAATCCATGAGATATGATGAGATCACCAAGTGAAATAATATAAATGGAGAATGGAAGAGGGCCTGCAATTGAGCTATCTTACTTGCCCTCATCAAGCAGACTTGATCTGAATGAACATTCAAGACAGAAAATAAGAAAAAAGATAAAAACAAGAAAGTAGTGTCATGAAAAACTAGAAAGGAGTATCATGGAGAGAGTATGATTGTGTCAAATGCTATAGACAGGTCTAGAAGGATCAAGATAATAAAAATGTCAATAGATTTGGCCATTGAGAGAATGTTAATAACTTTAGAGAGAGTAGTTTCAGTGGAATGATGAGATCAACAGCCAAACTATAAAGTTTTGAAAAGAGACTGTGAGGAAAGAAAAAAAATTTCTATTGTAAGGAGTTTTTTCAAGACATTTAGACTACAATGTACCTGAAGGACATGAAGACAGCAAAGGAATGGAAAACCTCTTAGACCTGTTGATTTCAAAAATAACAAGAACATTCATTGAGCTTTGTACTTGGAGCCACAGGACATATTAAGTTTGATGAAGATATCATTCTCATGAAACTTAGGGGGTTTTGGAACGATAAAATCAACACAGGGATAAAAATTCATATGCTTTTATAATTAAGTTATTATGGTGTAAGAAAAAAAAAGTTGCATGAGAAGTTCAAGGAGGAAGATCTTTCCTGCTGTGGAAACTAAAGGGAAAGCTTTTTGAATAAAGTGACTATCATTTAAGTTGGGTTTTAAAAGATGGGTAAGACTTCATCCATCTGCCCAGGCAGAAAAAGAGGGGGAACTCTTCAAGTAGAGGAAATAGCAAGAACAATGAATGTCATAGAGAAAGTAAAGAAGTAGAAGAAAGATGTCCAACATGAGAGAAAGACATCATCATCTTCAAACATGAATGACTCTTTATATTGGAAAGAAATGACAGCCATGGATTCAAGAAAGTAGCTGAGCCTGAGTTGTTTATTAAACAGACAGCTACATCTAAGAATGACTATATAACAATGATAGACAATATTTTCATGAAACAAAGTACCTCTTGCCTTACATGTATCCAAAATAATGCCTTATATGACATTTTATTTTAGTTTTCTGCTAACTTTTTCTGTTTATTTTGTATTTGTCATCATGCCCAAGGATTTGGGGAAGAATGTTTTGTCGTAACTATTCTTGCTATGAAATTTGGATAAAGACTTTTGATTAAACCAATTAATTCTATTGGCTAATTGTTAACAGGAAGTACTCAAAAACATGTTCAGGAGCTACAGTTTTAGAAGTATCACACCATGAGATTACCCATAGAATTCAAAAATTCAAATGTTTGAGGATTTATTATTAAGTTGAAGAAATAGCCCCAGAAGGGCCTTTCTGTTCTATTATTCAACCAGTAGTAGTTTATGATTTATTTAAGAACTTCAAGTATTAGATCCACAAGGAGAGGTGCTTTCTCCAAAACTGTACAAGGGAGAGAAAAGAAGATGTCAGGTAAGAGATGAAAAAGATTCCATTTTTTCTTATTATTATTAATAATATTCATAATGACTCAGTAAAAGCTATTTTGTGGGCATTTCTGGAATCATTCATTCATTGCAGGAATCAGAGTCTGGAAATAAAAGTCATTCTTAGAACAGCATCTTTATTCAAATTTCATTAATTTGGTCTGGCCTTCAGCGAAGTTGCTTGTTTGACAGCCTTTGAAATGTTGTCCAGGAAAAAAGAGTGGAAGTCTTACCACTTAATACAAATCATTTTCTCACTTTGCTCAAAGAGAGAGAATACAGTAACAATTCATTCTCCATACATTGGGTCACTTATAAAAGAGAAAATATTATTTTTGCTTTTAAAT
>JAJPUD010013178.1:0-28135 GCA_023553655.1 Myrmecobius fasciatus | reverse complement strand
TATATATATATATATATATATATATATATATATATATATATATCCAAAATATGTGTATAAATAAGCACATGTATTTACATGTACACATGAACACACATGTATAACACACATATCTATATTTATACCTATATATACTTTTTGTATTTATGCATCCATGAAAAGAAATAAAACTATCCAAATAATATTTCCTGTCAGTGACAGTTTACCCATTAGTACTAAAAAATTCCAATTATGACAACAGCAATATTATGAGATTGTTGATGGTGATAATAAGTGGCACCTAGTACTTACAAAGAATTTTAATATTTACAGAGAATTTTGCATTTGATCTTCTCAACAACCTTACAATTATTATCCCTCTTTTCAGCTGAAAAAAGAAAATAAAAATGAAAGAGTTCTAGTGACTTGCCCCCAAATAAAGCTAATATGTATTTCCAGCAAAAATCCATCGCAGATTTTCTGGACAACAATTTGAACATTTGCTTCACTATGGCATTAAGTTGTTATATCAAATTTCCATATAATTTTTGATTCCTTAAAATGTAATTAAAATAATTTTATTTACATTTAAGTTTTGAACTTTTCTCTCTTTGCCCTGCACTACAGAAGGCCACTATTTAAAACACCGAAACATGCAAGAGTGCACGTGCACATTCACACACACAGAAAACAAACAAAAAAAAACAACTCCACACTATACATACTTGTATTTATTAGTTGTTTTTCTGGAGCAGGATAAGATCTTTCACAAATAACCTGTAGTTGATTTGAGTACTGATAATAATAAAAATAAGCTTAATTATAGTCATTCACAGTTGTTCTTCAAAACAAAATTACTATTAGTATATACCCCATTATTTTGGTTCTGCTCATTTAATTCTTCATTTTTTTCTTGTAAGTTTTTCCATGTTTTTCTAAAATTGGCCAACTCATAACTTCTTTTTTAAATATTATTTTTAATTTTTGAAATAAAATGAACATCAAAATTGATCATTGTATAGTCTTCTTGCTGTGTATAATGTTCTCCTGGTTCTGCTGATTTCACTCAGCATCAGTTCATGCAAGTCTCTCCAGTCCTCTCTGAAATCCTCCTGTTGGTCATTTCTTACAGAACAATAATATTCCATAACATTCATATACCATAATTTATTCAGCCATTCTCCAATTGATGGCCATCTTTTCAATTTCCAGTTTCTTGCCACTACAAAAAGGGCTGCCACAAACATCTTTTGCACATGTAGGTCCCTTTCCCTCCTTTAAAATCTCTTTGGGATATAGGCCCAGTAGAAACACTGCTGGGTCAAAGGGTATGCACAGTTTAATAACTTTTTGAGCATAGCTCCAAATTGCTCTCCAGAATGGTTGGATCCGTTCACAATTCCACCAACAATGTATCAGTGTCCCAGTTTTCCCACATCCCCTCCAATATTCATCGTTATCATTTCCTGTCATTTTAACCAATCTGACAGTTGTGTAGTGGTATCTCAGAGTTGTCTTAATTTGCATTTCTCTGATCAATAGTGACTTGGAGCACCTTTTCATGTGACCGGAAATAGTTTCAATTTCTTCGTCTGAAAATTGTCTGTTCATATCTTTTGACCATTTATCAATTGGAGAATGGCTTGAATTCTTATATATTTGAGTCAATTCTCTATATATTTTAGAAATGAGGCCTTTATCAGAACCTTTGGATGTAAAAATATTTTCCCAGTTTACTGCGACCCTTCTAATCTTGTCTGCATTCATTTTGTTTGTACAAAAACTTTTTAACTTGATATAGTCAAACTTATCTATTTGTGATTAATGATGACCTCTAGTTCTTCTTTGGTCATAAATTCCTTCCCCCCCCCCAGGGTCTGAGAGGTAAACCATCCTACATTGTTCTAATTTGTTTATAATATCCTTCTTTATGCCTAGATCATGAATCCATTTTGACCTTATCTTGGTATATGGTGTTAGTTGTGGATCAATGCCTAATTTCTTCCATACTAGTTTCCAATTATCCCAGCAGTTTTTGTCAAATGGTGAGGTTTATCCCAAAAACTGGGGTCTTTTGGTTTATCAAACACTAGATTACTATTGTCATTGAGTATTTTGTCCTGTGAACCTAACCTATTCCACTGAGCCACTAGTCTATTTCTTATCCAGTACCAAATAGTTTTGGTGACCACTGCTTTATAATATAGTTTTAGATCTGGTGCAGCTAGGCCACCCTCATTTGCATTTTTTTTCATTAATTCCCTTGAAATTCTTGACCTTTTGTTTTTCCAGATTAATTTTGTTGTTATTTTTTCTAGGTCAGTAAAATAATCTCTTGGGAGTTTGATTGGTATAGCACTAAATAGATAGATTAGTTTAGGTAGTATTGCCATCTTTGACATGTAGGATGCATGAATGACCTATCATTTAAAATACCATGTAAGTATTTATTTTTAACTTCTCTAGCATAACTGTCATGTACCACTTTGTATTATCAGTTTAATAAGGGCAAGGCCTATGTCTTAGTCAAACTTTATTTATTTTTTTCTTTTCCTTTATTTTGTTAAAAACTATTTTGTAACTCCTCCTCACTGGAAATTTTTTCCCAGAACAAACCAAAACTAACAACAATCAATCTCTGTTCTGGCTGATTGATCTAGCAGAATACTTATTGAAAATGGAATGTTGCATTATTTTAATTGAGCTAGATTTCAGTAATCTTGGTCTGAGGGTGAAATTATGAATGAATTTCTTCATGCATGAAGCCTGTTTTAGCACTTCTGTGTAAAGCCCTATGCCAAACATACAGTACACTAATAGAAAAGTAAGACAGTTCCTGCTCCAATAAACTTCTGACATTTACCCACGATATTCCTTGGGGTTTTAATTTTGGGGACTCATTCAGGAAGGGATCAGTGAATTCTTTCAATGGTGATTTTGCCTTCTGATTCCACAACCTCAGGGCAGTTTTCTTTCAGGATATCCTGGAAGATAGTGTTTAGATTCTTTTTTTCATCATGGCTTTCAGGAAGTCCAATAATCCTTTGATTGTCTCTCCTAGATCTATTTTCCAAGTCAGTTGTTTTTTCCTAGGAGATATTTCATATTTTCTTCTATTTTTTTCATTTTTTTGTTTTTGTTTGACTGATTCTTGAAGTCTTATTGAGTCATTCACTTGCATTTCTTCAATTCTTACTTTTAAAGTGTTGTTTTCTTCAGTTACCTTTTTTAGCTCCTTTTGTAACTGGCCAATTGAATTTTTTTGTTCATTGCACTCTTTTTCCACTTCACTAATTTTATTTTTCAATAAATTGGTATCTTTTTCATATCTCTTTTGCAGGGTATTATAGCCTTCTTGCAAGATATCGTATCCTTCTTGCACTGATTTCCGTTTATTTTCCCATTTATCCTCCAGCTCTCTTTTGAGATTCTTTATGCAATCATCCAGAAATGCCTTTTGGAAAGGGGACCAGTGATGGTCCTTGATGACTTCCTCTGGAGTTTGTCTAAAGGAACCTCAGGATCTGGGGTCTGCCCTTCTTTCTCTCGATAGAAGCTACCTATGGTGAGAGCTCTCTTTTGCTTTTTCATTTTTTTTAGACAGTGTGGGGGTCTGATTAAGGCTAGAGAAGCCACAGCTGTGGTATTTTGCCCTGAGTCAATTTCGCTAATTAACTTAAGGTGCTGGGCCGGTGGGGGCTAGGATTGTGCCCAATGCCCAAATTACTCCTTAAAAAAAGCAAATCTGCAAGAACACCTATCCCCAATCAAGGCAGAGTGTCCCGAGTGCCTCAGATAAACTCCAGGTGTTTGGAGTTTGGAGTTTGGAGTTTCTGCCAGGATGAGCTGAGTCCCACCCTCACTTCTGGGCTGTAACAAATAAACTGTTTACCCCTCTGCTCATGTTAAACAGACCTGATATGAAGTTCTTCAGAGATATCTGCAAGCAGTGTCCAAATATTTTTGGAGTCGTTGACTTGAAGATCAGTTCAGAGGCTTATTTTATTGTTGATTTGAGAGAAGATCGGAGGAGGACGCAGAGAGTCACGTGTTCACTCTGCCAAGTTGGCTCTGCCTCCTCCAATAAACTCCTATGGAAGGTTTCAGCAGCAACTTAAATGGAAACACTCCATAGTTTTAGATTGTATCAAAAAAGAAGATGCTGAAGACTCTCCTCCATTGTTATTTCCATTGGTAAAATCACAGTATTAAAATACTCAACAATGCCAATAAATTTGGTGTTAAGAAGTTTATTTTCTGTGCTATAGTTATAGCATTGGTAGGAAAAGTTGCCAGGAAGCATCTCCTCAGAGTTTGTTTTCCAGGGTGATGATTGTGGGAAATGTTTTGGAAATAATATCATTCTTATAGCTTTTGGATTCAAGATTATGGAAAATCCCCAATAGGGGACTGAAGTTCAGTTATAGATCAATGGAATAATGGTATATTGACTTGACTGGCACACAAATACCTCCTTTATTTTTATTAGGATACCTTGTAAATGAATTAAGTTGATTTGTTTGCCCTTCAAGTGACAGTTGGTAGAAATAACTTACTCTTTTCCATTGGTGCTATTTATCCAAATGATTCCTGAAAGAGTTAAGTGTCACAAAATCAGTGTGTGTGTGTGTGTGTGTGTGTGTGTGTGTGTGTGTGTGTGTATGCAGTGAATACTGTTGTTCCTAGTGCTATCAAATCCATCTAACCTTTCATGATGTCAGGTGGGTGGTACAGAGGAAAGGATGCTGGACCTGGAGTGAGGAAGACTCATCTTCCTGAATTCAACTCTGACCTCAGAGACTAAATAGTTTTCCAATCCTGGGCAGGTCACTTAACATGATTTACCTCAGTTTCCTCTTTTGTAAATTGAGCTGGAGAAAGAAATGGCAAATCACTCTCATATTTTTTCCAAGAAAACCCCCAATGGGATCATGTAGTAGACACTACTAAAAATAACTGAGCAGCAATCCTGGAAATTGGTCAGCAAACTTCCTTGTTAGTGAGAAGGAAGGCAGATCCCTTGTTTTCAAATATCATTCCCTAAGAAAATGATTTGTCTTCTGATGGTTTTAAATACTGAAAAATGGAATATATAATTTTTGATTCACAGTTAAAATGTCTATGATCAGATGATTCTTTGTTTTCTTAGGAAACAATGTCAAATATTGCCTTTACCTTCACATCAAGTTTTAAAACTTATAAAATTTTTAATGACCTCATCTTTTCTGATCATTCTAAGTCTATGAATTTAATAGACAAGTATCAGTGCTACTATCATCATTTTACTCATCATTATCATGGTTAACAACAACAAAAAAAAGTTACAGGAAAAGAGGGACACAGGGTTTTGAATCAGGAGACCTGGATTCAAGTATAACATCAAAAGTTTTTTGTATATACTTGAGCAAAGCACTCAACCTTGTAATTCCCTTAAAAAGAGAAGCTTAGACTACATAAATTAAGAAGTTCTTTCTTCTATATAACTATGATCTTTTCTGCTTTTTTGATAAATGTAATTGAGCTACCCAGGTCTAAAGTCAAAAAGCTAGTAACTGCTGAAAATCCTATCCATATATTTAGACTCTTAGTCTTGTATTTGTTCTGTCTCAGAATATTGCCCAGAATAATGATAATGCCTGAATCTTAAACATAAAGATCATTTTTCCTTTTAGTGTCCAGGTGATCTTCACTGTGTCAATCAATCAATAAATTTTAAAATGAAACATTTTTCAATATGAACAAAATAAATACATCACCATGTAATATCTGACTCTCAATTGAAATTGTTAAATTTGTTACCACATTTAATGATTTCTAAAAACTTTGAATTGAATAAAATTATATTTTAATTTGTGGGAGTCACAAAAGAAAACATGATGGAAAATGCAAAAATAAATTGCAATCAGACTTACTCTTTTTATTCTTTTCTATTCTTTTCTTTTTATTTTCTTTTTCACCTCTCACTTTTATATTCTTCAAAAATCAGATGTCAGTGGATGATGTTTGTGTTGATTAAATAATATCACCCTGACAATTGGTAGCATAAATTACAATTGCTTTGGAATTTTAATGTTACTCCTTTCTTAAGAATTAAAAATTATCTTTTTGAGGTTATAATGATTCAGTTTTGCCACAGAATCCTTCATTGAATGGTACATAATAATAAATATAATAATCAACTGTAGTACAATTCACTTAATTATCTATTAAGCTACATGTTCAAAAATATTTATAAAAATTAATCAAAACCCCACTAGGTCAAGAACCTATGTATATTTTATATAAGATAAAGCCTGAAATATATTATCATCTGATTCAATTATGCAAAATCATCAGATTGCTTATCATCTGTACCTGCAAAAGATCTCCTCCTATTTCAACAGGATTATAGTCAGGGCTTTTCTATGTCTCCCTGAGTTCCCCAATGCTGAGACAGCATTTTTACAATGAAATTCACTTTAAACTGTATTATGTTATATCAAAAGAAAACTTTTACATTGACTATCTATTGTTTACTTCCAACATTTTTGATCTTTTTATCTCCAGTTGATGTGAATAATTTGTATTTGGTGAAACTAAAACAAATGATCTCCAGTAACACAATGATCTGCATTGGGATTGAGCAGATATAAAACTAGATTTTTTATGCCAGTCCTTATTATAATAGAATATTGTTTAGATCTAAATACGTGATTGTGACGAAGCAACAGCTTCACACAATAGAGCAGACAAAATCTAATAGTTGATTTCCTATTACCCATGAAGAAAGACAAATTGAAGGGAGGGTTAAAAAGTCAAATGGAAGATAGCCTTCAAAAATCTTCTGGTAGAAATTAGCTTGGTAAAGTTATTATTTTCATTTAGACTTTATTAGAAGAGAATCCATATTATAAATGAACAGAAGGCTAGTGTGAGACTCAGGAAGGTCTCAGTTAAAGTCCCTCCTTTGTAACATTCAAACTATATAACATTGGTCAAATTCAAATTCATCTGGCATATTGTTTACGCAAAGTTATTTGAATGTTTTCTTCTTTACTGAAGTTTGCATTACTTGAGAGCAGAAACTTGTCTTTGACCTTTCATTTTATCTTCAGCACCTATATCAATGAGTGGCAAACAGAGATTGTTTGTCCTTTGTTCTTGAAAAATGGCATTACATGCAAGAGCATTAGATTTAAGAATTGGCCGAGTTGTGCAAGGTTACTTGCTTCACTTTCTCCATTGGAACAATCTGCTCCGGTGATCAGATATAGATCAGGATGACAAGAGATGACTCAAACACTGAACCTTCAATAAATATTTATTGTTTGCCTGCCTACCAATCTTTGAGTACCACAGATAACTCATTAAGAAAGTAACTTGCAGAAAAGATGCTGAACGCACTGGTTGATGTTCTTCAACTAGAATTTCCTGGAATTGTGATTCTTAGCCCTGAATTTATATTTCAACTATTTTTCTTGGTACCTATGTAACCTTGGTCAAATCGCTTTTTTATGGGCCTTGGCTCTTTATCTAGAATGAAAGCATTGAATGAAATGCTCTCTTAGAACTACGTGATCTCTTAAGGTTCCTCTTGCTTCAAGTTCTCTGATGCCTAAGACACTAACTCAACAGTCTCTAGTTCCATTGTCACAATATTCTAGCCATACTTCTTGTTAAGGGTCATTCTCTCTTCTATTTATTCTCTTTGCATTTCTTTTCTCCTTTCCCTTATCTTTTGGAAAATCCTATTTATATATGCATAAATTCTTAATTCTTGCATTGTCTGAGCAAGTTTCAATAATTTAGCTCTAATAAATGATTACTGGAGACAATAATTATTCATTGTGCTTTTTTCCACATAGACCATTTTCTAAGAAATTAGTCATTCCCCTCCAAATTTCCAAATAGTAGAATTTCTGGAAATTTTACTAATATCTGCATAGAGGTATTTTTATGCAAACGTAGATATAATTATCTATCTAGCTATGACTCAATCTAGGTATAGATAGATTTCTATTTATGTCTACAAGTATTAAGATGTATCATCTATCTATCTACCTATCTGGCAAATCATTTGAACTCTGCCTATCTCAGTCCCTTCATGTGTAAAATGAGGCTAATAATAATAATAAATAAATAATGCTATGCAGCATTTTTTAAGCTTCAGGTCCTGACTTTAATATAGACTTGCTGTGTGACTTTTTTTAAACATATCATAGATAATTTTTCAACACTGATCCTTACAAAATTTTGTGTTCCAAATTTTACCTCCCTCTCCCAACCCTCTCCACAGATGGCAAATAAACCATTATATTTTAAACATATTAAAATATATTAAATCCAATATATGAGTACATATTTATACAATAATCTTACTGCACAAGAAAAATCAAAAAGGGAAAAAACACAAAGAGAACAAAATGCAAGGAAATAGCAAAAAGAGTGAAAATGCTATGTTGTGATTTACACTTAGCTCCCACAGTCTTCTTTCTGGGTGAAGATGGCTCTCTTTATTACAAGATAATTGGAATTGGCCTTAATCATCTCATTGTTGAAAGAGTCATGCCCATCAAAATAAGCATCATATAATCTTGTTGTTGCTATGTATAACAATCTCCTGCTTATGCTCATTCATTTCATTTAGCATCAGTTAATTTAAGTCTGTCTCTCTAGGCCTCTCTGAAACCATCCTACTGATCATTTCTTAGAAAACAATATTCCATTACATTCATATACCGTAACTTATTCACCCATTGACCAACTGATGGGCATCCACTCAGTTTCCAATTTCTTGATAATACAAAATGGGCTCCCACAAACATTTTTGCACATGTGGGTCCTTTGCTCTTCTTTAAGATGTCTTTGAGATTATAGGGCCAGTAGAAACATGGCTGGGTCAAAGAGTATCGAAACCATATCTATGTCATAAAATGAATTTGCTTCTACTACTTCCCTTATTTTCCCAAATATTTTGTATAATATTGGAATTACTTGTTCTTTAATTCTTTGGTTGAAAATTTATCTAATCCTGGAGATTTTTATTTAAGGGGTTCATTATTAGCTTATTCAATTTCTTTTTCTAAACTGGAGTACTTAAGTAATTTATTTCCTCCTCTTTTAATCTGGAAAATATATCTTTTGTAAGCATTCCTCAATTTCAATTTAATTATCTGATTTATTTGCATAGTGATGGGCAAATTAGCTCCTAATTATTGCTTAAAGTTCCTCTTCATTGGAGGTAAATTCACCCTTTTCATTTTTGTTATTGATAATTTGGTTTTCTTCTTCCCTTTTTCTATTTAAATTAACTATAGATTTATCTATTTTGTTGTTATTTCACAAAATCAACTATTAGTTTTGTTTATTAGTTCAATAGTTTTCTTACTTTGTATTTATTAATCTCACCTTTTATTTTCAGAATTTCAAATTTGGTATACAATTGAGAATTTTTATTTGTAGCTTTTCTAGGTTTTTAAATTGCATATTCAATCCATTGATCTCTTTCTCTATTTTATTCAAGTAAACATCTAAAGACATCACATTTCCCCTAAGAATTTCCTGGGCTTCATCTCATAAATTTTGATGTTTTGTCTCATTATTGTCATTCTTATGAATGAAATTATCAATTCTTTCAATGGTTTGTCATTTCTCACTCATTCTTTGGGATTATGTTATTTAGTTTCCAGTTGATTTTTTGGTTTATTTTCCCTGGCTCTGATTTTTTTTAATCAAAAATAGAAAATCCCAGATTTCATTGACTGTTCATGTTTTCCACTGAAAATTAATGCTTAGTTTTGTTGATTCATGGGTACATCCCAAGTTCCTTTGCCCACCAGAATATCATATTTCAGGACCTTTCATCCTTTAATATGAAAGGTGCTCGATTTGGGGTGATACTGATTAGGGCTCCTTGAAATTTGAATTGATTCTTTCCAACTTCTTGCAGTATTTTTCTCCTGGATCTAATAATTCGGGAATTTGGCTACAATGTTCCTTGGAGTTTTCATTTTGGAGTCTCTTTCAGGGGTTAATCATTGCAATGTCTATTTTACTCTCTCGTTCTAGGTTATCAAGACAGTTTTCCTTGATTTCTTAAATGTTGTTGTCCAGACTCCTTTTTTTCATTGTGACTTTCATTTAAGTCCAATAATTCTTAGATTGTCTCTATTGGATCTATTTTCCAGGCCACTCATATTTCCAATGAGACATTTTTCATATTCTTCTATTTTTCTCATTTTTTTTTGTTTTGTTTGACTGATTTTTGATGTCCCATCATGCAATTCACTTCCATTTGTCCAATTTTAATTTTTAGTAAATAATATTCTTGTTATTTTTTAAAAAGTCTCCTTTTGTTTTTGACCAATTGTGCTTCTAAAGGAGTTGGATTGTTGATTTGTTTTCTCCCAATTTTGGCTATTCTAATTTTAGGGATAGTTCTCTTTTTCCATTTCACCAATTCTATTTTTCAAGGAGTTGTTATCTTTTTCCATTTTGGCAAATCTATTTCTTTAAGAAATGGTTTTCTTCAGTCAATTTCTATGTTTCCTTTTCTAAAATCTCCTCAAAAACTTTCATTTCTTTTTCTCATTTTTTCTTCTAATTCTTTTTAAAGATACTTTTTGAATTATTCCAGGAGGGATTTTTCAATTAGAGACCATTTCATATCTTCCTTTGAGGCTTTTATGCTCAGAGCTCTTTGCTTTTATGCTCATTTTTGAAGGTTGAAGTCTGCTCCTAGGGCATATGGTGACAAAGGCATGACACTGAGCTGGGGCAGGTGCTACTGCAGGTTCCTTCCTATGCTAGGTGAGCCTGAACAAGTCCTATCTACTATGCTGGGATTCAGGGGCTTGCTTACTATTTCCTTTTGTAGTTGCGTTGGAGGTATCATAGCTTTTCTACAGATACATTGGCCTTCTAAACCAGGACAGAGTAAATACAACACTGTTGTATTTTGGCTAAGAGCTTCCCACTATTTCTTTCATGGGGTCTCTCTGCCCTGGAACTCCCTGTGCTGTGCATGCACTAAGTCACATTGTGCCCAATTGACACACACCTTTCCTGAAGTCCTTCCAAGAGATCTTCTGTTGGAAATGTTTTACACTCCAAATATTTGTGGATTCTGTCACTCCAAGATCTGTTTAATCTAGTATTGATTTTGAGGGAAGCCAGGAGGAGCTCAGGGAAAGTCCTATCTACTCTCCTCCCTGCCACCCCTTGCTGCTTTTTATGTTATGAATAATTGCAAATAAAAGGTTCAATATTTACTTGGGTGGATCTGCAGGTATGAAATGTTTCATTCATTTTGAAATGAGGACATTGTATTGCCAGTTTTGTTTAATTGTTTTATTTTGTTAGAACTGTGTTGTCTTGTTTGGAGAGACAATCTGGAAATTAAAAATAAAATCACTGAAACCTATTTTCTTTTCTTTCCACTGCCAACATCACTAAAAAAAGAAAAGCAAATTCTTTATAAGATGTATGCATATATAAGCAAAATAAATTTCTACATGGGATGTGTACAATTTATTTGACTTATTCTGCACACTTCATTTATTACCTTTCTATAAGGAAGTAGAAAATATATTTTATCACTATCATTCCTTTAAAACAATCGGTAATCACTGCATTGATCATTGTTCCTACAACCTTCAAAGTTATTTACCTTTAGATTGTTATAATTATATTAGTTGTTCTACTAATTCTTCTCAATTTACTGTTCATCAGTTAAAAAGCCATCATAGTAATTTTTTTTTGTATTGGTATTATAAGTAGCTTGATCACAGGGCCTGGGTTGATTCATAAACTTTTGTCAACAAGTCTGTTACTTTTCACAACAGTTATACCTATTCATAGGTAGAACAAACAGGCATCATTTCTACTGCTTGTACTATAACAACAGAATCTTATACAGTTTATTCTCAGGCATTTGATGGACAAAGGATGGATCTGCAAAATCCTACAGATTGTATCAGAAATACAATGAGTCACTAGTTTTAGAAAAATATTCACCAATAAATAAATAGATATACACATTGATATCTATATTATCTCTATATTGCATTCAATTTTGAATATATCATTTAACCAAAAAATCTATCACTCAACAAAAATTTAAAAAAAGAAGAAAATCAGTTTAGCATATAAAATTAATACTTCAATCTTATCTGACAAAACATTCCTGATCCTGTGCTGCTCCCTCAGTCTTCTGCCAATTACTACACATTGAGGAGAGGTATGCACTTTCTCAAATACTTAGAGACCAAGATAGGCAATTAACATTTTAAAGAATTTATTTTTATGCCTCTTTGGATGGATGTTTCTTACTACTTACTTCATTTAATGAAATCCATGAGGATAAGATAACTATTAGAAGAAATATATGAATGATGATCCATCAAAGCAAACTGAGAAAGAGAACTCAGAGAATTGCAGGTAGAACTTAAAAGAGTGCAGGTATAAAAATCCCACAGGGGAGAGAAGAACCTTGGAGAAAAGTGTGGTAAAGAGTTTTAATCTTATTTATATGTGCTTGTTTGTATGTTATTTCTGCCATTACTTAGAGAGCAGAAACTTTTATTTTGTTGTTGATTTTGTTGTTTTTATTTTTGCTTATCCATATATACCCTTGCTAAGTACAATGGCAGGCACATGGTTAATTTCTAATTTTTTTTTTACTGATAAGAAGACTGACTGAATGAATCCTAAAGGGAGCTCAAGAAGGGTGACAATGGAGAAAAGATTCTCACATTTGACAATTAACAAGTCATTGATAAATTTGTAAAGAACAGCTTTTGTTGAGTGATGAGATTAGAAACTTTTCAAACACTTTTTTTTTAAAAAGTTGAAGCGTTTAAAAAGTTAAACTGGAATGAAGTAAAAGTGAAGGAGGTTATGTCAAAGTTTTATGAGAGAGAAAAAGAGAACTGAGTTATGTAGATGTGTGACTTCTTTTTTGTAGTAAAGTACAAAGTGATTGTCATAGTCAAAATGTTCAGAAAGTATGAGAAAGATAGAAAAGATGAAAAGATAACAAACTTTTGGAAAATGAGATAGAGTATAAATCTGGGAAGATAAAAAAAAGATTTCTTTGCTTCAGTGAGGGTCTGGTTGATATTGAGTAGCACAAATTTGTAATAAACCAAACAAATCAGTTGTGTGATTTCTGCTAAATATAGTAAAAAAAAGTTTAAAAAGGATATTTGACCTGAATATTAAAGGTGACAAAAAACCAAAAAATAGATAATAATTTCAAAAATCAACTTTTTTCTGTTTGTCTAAAGGGAAATTATTTTAAAATTTCAAGAATGCTTTCAGTTAATCAGATAACAAGAATTCCATTTTCTTTTCTAAGCCTTTATATTGATTATATCTATACCTAAAATTCACATATTTTTATTTCTTCTTTGACATCTACTTGCCATCTAAAGTCTTTCCTGAAAATGGTCCATCTATTAGCATACCAATCATTTTTGTCTCTTTTTATATGCCTATATAGAAACAACTTTTCTCCCCGAGTGAATGTTTAACATGTTATTTTGAATGGGACTTTTCAGGATTTCCTCCTATGTTTTGTTTTTGCTAGCAGAAATCTTGATGATTTTTGTGGATTTACTTTGCATGCCACTCTTTTACCAGAGCTTTTCATTATCTCCATTAATTTCTTCAACTCACTAGTAACTTTCTAAATAAAATCTTTCCACCAACAAGAACAACATTTTTACTTGCCATTTTCATAGTATTTGTCCTTTTAATTTCTTTCTTTCATCTTATTAACATTGGTACCATTTCTAGAACTATGTCAATAGTGGAGAAAGGGGGGGGGGCTGTTACCCCATTCCTGTGGTTATTGAGAAAGATTATAATTGTTCCTGAATCTCGAAAGATTCTTAATTAAATCCACAATTCCTGCCAACAATTCACTGGGTGTATGTTCCCCAGAGAAAGGACTATTTCTCTCCTCAAGGTTACATATGTAACCTTAAAGATTGGGATTTCTAATACTGTTATACAAGACTACATAACAAGTACATTCTTGTATTGATTATTCAGTGGCAGAGTCAGAATTAAAATAAATACTTCCTGATATCTAAGTCCCATTTCTTTTTTTCCCATATAAAACACTGTCTCCATCAGTTGTCATTCAGTGGCATCACTGGAATGATTTACACACTTATGGTCTAAACCATAATATTGCCTTGTTAAATTCATGCAATCTATTGGCTGTGTTTTCATTCTTTCATTCTCAGTTTAGTTCTGGTTGTCAGGTTGAATTATAATCTATTTCTGAATGGAGAAATTTCTGAGATATTTATCCAAGAAGATCATGGTAACATTATTAATAAGGAAACAGAAAAATATATCTATGTACTCATCCATTAAAACCACTGTTGATAGGTAAATGGTATAGATGATATATAGAAAGGAATTTTTACAGATAATTGCATGTGCTTATCTAATTTGGAAGTCATTTCATCTGGATCTAACACTTATCCTAAGCCAATGTCAACACAAGCTCTTGAAGGAATCTTTGTGGTCAAAAGGCAGCACATTCTTTCCTAAGTACTTTCATTGTCTGCCATAATGCAGAAACTTATGGCTATTTTTTTTAAATTTTTATAAAGCTTTTTTAAAATTTTCAAAACATATACATAGATAATTTTCAATATTCATCCTTGCAAAATCTTGTGTCCATTTTTTCTTCCTCCCTTCCTTCCTGTCCCTCCCCTAGATGACACGTAATCCAATACATGTTGTACATGTCCAATTCTTCTGTACATATTTCCACAATTATCATGCTACACAAGAAAAATGAGATAAAAAAGTAACAAAATGAGAAAGAAAACAAAATTCAAGCAAATAGCAACAAAAAAGTGAAAATATTATAATGTGAATCCACACTCAGCCCCACAGATGACTCCCTCACAAGATCACTGCAATAGCTCTGAATCACCTCATTGTTGAAAAGAGCCATGCCTATCAGAATTGATTATCAAATAATTTTATTGTTGCTTTGTACAATGTTCTCTTTGTTTTATACACTTAGCATCACTTCATGCAAGTTTCTCCAGGCATAACTGAAATCATCCTGCTGATTGTTTCTCATATAATATATTATACTATATAAACATATAATATAATATAATATATAATATAAAAATAATATCTCAACATTCATGTACCATAACTTATTTATCTATTCCCCAAGTGGTGGTCATCCAGTCAGTTTCCAATTCCATGTGACTACAAAAAAATCTGCCACAAACATTTTTGCACATGTTGATCCCTTTCCCTCCTTTATGATCTCTTCAGGCCCAAAAGAGATACTGACATCAGAGAGTATGCACATTTTGACAGCTCTTTGGGCATAGTTCCAAATTGCTCTATAGAATGGTTGGATCAGTTCAAAACTTTTCCAATGAAGTATTAGTGTCTCAGTTTTCCCCACATACCTTCCAGCATTTATGATTATCTTTTCTTGTCATATGATTTTTCTTTTAACTTCATTTATATCAGTATTAGCAATTATATGACCATGAAAAATGGCATCTAGGTAATAGTATAAGAAATTAAGCCAGTACATTTCGTTTATATCTGTCAAGCTTTAGACAGTATTCATAATTGGTCTAAATGAACTTTGAAATCCAAAACATAGTAAAAGAGTAAAAAACCTGTGTCATCTTATCAGAAAGGAAGAATCAAAGCTTTCATAACACACCAATTCAAGGTCATGAATTGGCCCAGACATATAACTTAAATGCTACAGCACATGCAAATTGAATTGAGGCCTAAATAACTAGCTGGATTTTTTCAGTATTTTAATTATTATTCCATCATGATACAGTAAATGTCCATCAATCATCATAAAGAATAATTCTGTACAAAAATATCTTTTCAAACAGGCAGCAGATTATTCTCAATATTGATGAGAGCATGAATTTTTATTTTTCAGGCATCCCATATTCAATTTTATTTATGGAACTTATTGCCTTCAAAATTGACTTTGTAAAAAAAAAAAAAAAGGCTAGTTCCAGAGACCTGTCATAAAAAAACTCATTTCCTTCCTTTCTCTATCAAGAACTAAAATCAGTTTTCTGAAGACTTTCTCACTTGATCCATGTCATCTGTTAGCATAAAAGTTTCTTCAAGTGTTTAAATGGGAGAGTAAAACTATTATATTTTTATTTCAAACTCATAGTCCTGTGATGATTATCTTCTGATCAGACACCACTGGCTCTTTCAAAGCATCTTTATGCAATATCTTTAGGATTCCTATTTAAGATATGAGTGTTCTGTTCAAGACATTACTACATTCCTTGATTTAAAGATTTGTAGTGATTGCAAGTTCAAATAATTCATCCCAAGGTATTTGTTTATAGTTTTTGGTGAACTAATGCTGCATATAAACTAATTTTCTTTGCCAACAAACTATGTGAATAGGGGAATTAACTTATTGCCCAAGTGAAAACTTTTTTAAGGTTTTCTTGCCTTGAGCTCAATTCATTAATTTTATTTTGCATTATGATTACTTTTTCTTCAGATTTTCAACTCCATATATTACTCAAAAATAACAATCTTATGCTTTTATTAAGTAGTGCCTTTTAAAATTATCAGAGTGAAGGAAGATCCAAAGAAACCTATGCTATTCAAGTATCATAACTATGGACATATCTCAATACACTTCTGTTCAAAGTTAGGACCACTTAAATACTGGTCCTGGTCCTGTCTGGTCCTGGTCCAAGCTTCATTCTCTTTTCCATTATGAGGAATGAAAAAAAAATCTTAGAGTAATAGTGTTCTTTATTGATAAAACTCTTTTTCTATGAGACAAATTATTTGTTTGAAAAAGTAAAACATTTGATTCATTTACTTTAAAAATATTTTGAATAAGTTATTAACATTGGCAATAGTAAAATCAAGCTTCATTTTTGTGTTATGACCCATTAATGGGATCTACAGGATACATGTGAATGGAATACACATACACACACTCACACACACACATATATAAATATAAGCATTCATCTTCACTAAACAAGAGTGGTGCATAGAAGAAAAACAGCTAGAAAGGTAAGCAGATAGAGTTCTGAGCTATGATTAACAAGTCATTCTTGCTTCCATTCCATTCTGACCTCATACTCTCATCCCAACATGGCAGATGTTATCTTATTCTGTACATTTGTGTATACTTTCAGTCATCACTTCTGTCTAAAGGTGAACCACCAGTCCCTAATCTTCATTGCTGTTTATTATGTAGTTTTTCCTAAACTAAGGTTTCATATTTCATTTTTCAGATCTCTTTCCATTTTGTGATTCAATTCAGTAAGAATTTATAAAACATCTACTATGTGAAATTCAAGAATTCAGGAAGTCAGGAGAACATGGTTTCAAATTCTGCCTTTACTGTATAGGAGGTATGTGGCCACAAGCTGGTTAATTCACCTTTCAGTGTCTAAAAATGGCAACTCTATAAACATCAGTTGCCTACAAGTTGTTAAATTGTTAATTTGCCTTAGTTCATTACATCAGTGAAATCCTAGGACCAGACCAAAATGTTTAATATTCTATTTGAGACTTTGAAGATACAAGATTGAATAATGAAAAAAAGTAGCTTCGCTCAGGAAAGTATGGCATGCAAGCAGATAAGGTTACTTGGTTGTTGTTCTTTGTTTTTGAAGACTAACAAAATGACCATATTATGTTAGAATCAATTTATACGATGTCTGACTGTAGCTAATCAAACCAATATGAATTCAGAATGCTCTGCCACAGGTCAGACACATAGTCCATATGAACATTTGGGGTAGCTTCTCCAATTTTGCATATTTCACTTTTCCATTGGGATAATTCACTGTGCTTTGCTCATGGAGAAGGGAACATTCACTAATGGAAATACACCATGATGGACGGTGCTTTGTTAGTGAATTCCATCTCATACAATTGATTCTAAAATTTTTAAGAGATACCTTGAGAGTTTGTTTGTATTGCAAAATGTAATGTGGTCAAAGAAGAGATCCAGGCAAGTCAAAATTTTGCTAAAACTTTATGACCTTGGTATCAGCCAAACTTCTCTTAAAGTGCGTTCATTAGTAGCATGTTGAACCAGAGACTCTCAAAAGATTTCCTTGTGGAGAACTAACTAAAGTTAGAATTCTCATGTTAAATATCTGGTTTCTTCTACTGGTTATCAGATCTCTGTGCACTTTTCCTTTATTTTCGTTTATTCTTTGAACACGGTCTACTCATGATCAAGTTTAACCTGCTTTCAACTAGTCTATGGTTATGAAAAGTATGGGTGTAGAACAACTGAAGCAATGGAGGAAATAAGCTGCCTGAATTAAAAAAAATCATTTAGCTAAGTACAAAGTTTGACAGTAAGCTTCATAAATGTTTGTGGTATTTTTAACATCTCAATTTTAAAATAAAAAGCAGAATAGAAATAAAATCAGAAAAGGAAAACAAAACAAAACAAAACAAAAGAATATTATCATGTGTGAAGCAGAATATCAGGGAGGATTCAAAATATATAACAATAAATTACCAAGGACATATAAAGGATACATAATAGTGAGATAAATTATATTCAGGGATGTCTATCTTTTCTTTGCTTCCTTGCAAGTTGTTCTTTTGTTTTCTGTTGTGCACTTTTTTACTTTATTCTTTTCTTCCCTTTTTATCCTCCCCCAACACATCCCTCAAGCAGGCTACAATTAAGCACAGATATATTTATATATACATACATATATATAACTTATATATATATATATCTGTCCCCATATATAAAAATGTGTGTTATGTATGTAGTATACACACACACATACACATTCACACCCATACATAGATTTATACATACTTACAGATATTAACACACATATAGAGAGCATCATGCATACATATCTACATATACTCGAAGATGCACATACATATATATGTATAAAATCATATGCATTTACTAATATACAAACACATGTAAAATATTAGTATGACTGACATACAATGTAGATTTACATAAATTAAATCTTCACGTTTGACTTTTTTAAGATTGATGATTACAGGCTGTATTTATTTTTTTAATAAATTCTACTTCTTGTTTTAGTGTTTGTGTATACCTTATTCTTCCCTATTCCTGGTAACTGTTCTGGTTTAATTCAGTTCCAGAACCTGCTGTTACTTAACCCCCCCCCCCCATACATGGAGGCAGAGACTGGCAGAGAAATTTCTGATGATTCTGCCATATGTAAATGATCTCTTTGGTCTCCTCAACCAGGGTCACAGCAAGCCCTCATATACAACAAAATAGATGGCATTGAATGGCATAAAGGAGGCACTATCTCTGTGTTACAATGTGCTTCTCTTTTATGTATTTCTTTCTTGACTTTATTATTCAAACTTCTTGGAGAAAGCTGAAAACTTCAATAAATGAGTACCACAGAGTGAAATTAATCCACCATGACCAGCACAGGTAGATGCTTTTGTACCATGATGAAAAAATTTTAGCCTGAAGCAGAAATGACCACAGTGGTTAGCCAAGGGAGGAATAAAAAGATAAAGAGAACTATCTTCAAGACAATTAGACATTATAATAATTCCTTTGGCTTGGGAGCTGGAAAAAGTGATTTTCTTTTAGGCTATGAAACTAAGAGAGTAAGTAGATTTCTCTTTATATTAGTGTCAGAAAAAGTAAATATTACTCAGAAATTTATTATTTTAAGTTAAATGGTGTTTTGGTGCATATCCAAACTCTGTAAAATGGCATTATCTACATGTATGATGGTAGGAAATTGCTTTAGAAAAACTGAATCATGCAAAGACATTCAGTGTAAGGCTAACCACATGATTGAAATAGCTGTTTTTCCATGAATTGTGCAACTGGAACAAGTGACTTTAAAACAGCTTAGTTCAGCACCAGAATTGTCTTTTCCAGCATTTGTATCTAAAGACACCATAATATAAAGGTGTTAGGATCTAGTGTTTCTTCCAATCACCTCAAGGGCATGTGAATTGTAGTAGCAGATCTGAGTCTTTACCTTTTGGTTGCTGTTTTCTATTCTAGATTCAAGGAGAAGACCCAATTTGACCTATGAGATTTAGCCCCAGTCATCCAAGAATCCCTGAGAACAAAATGGATATTGCCAACAACCTAGCATTGAAGGTTTTGGACCTAGGTACTCTTACCTAACAAAAGTTGGAAGTGATGTTAACTTAACACATGAACTCAGTGGTATTAATGTTACATAGAAACTGGACTAGATTCTGAGAATAACTGCTAACCCATCACCTCCCCAAAGATGTATGGTTTTAGAATGATTCCTTCTGCCCCAAGATGTTGGGGAAAATATTCATATTTTTATTCTTGCTATAATTTTGAAGCAAATGTAATTTTGTAATTTAATGTCAAATAATTATATGGAACTGGGACATTACTTTCTAGGTACCAGAAATAGGGCTTGCTCTAATATTATAGAACAGAGATTCATTAATCCTGTGGGGAGCTGCTAACCATGAGAGGGGTAAAATGTAACACACCTGGCTAAAAAGGCAATTATGTCAAATTTGTGCTTTTTATCATGAAGACATGGATGAGTTAGTGGAAAAGATTTCATCTCAAGTGAGATAAGGCAAATCAAAATAAAAGTTTTCTCTGAGAAAGATGGTTTGAAAAACAACAAAGGACAGAAGTTTTGACATGTAATAAATGAGTGATAATATTTTTTTATCTGTCCCCATTCTTCTCCAATTTAAATGAGTGAGGAGAATAAATCATATTGGCCTGAAAGAATGGATGATGATCTGTGAAGCTTATAACTATCGGTCAGGAAAAAAGAGAAATAGTATTGAAATCACAGGCAGATCTGGAAGGCACTTCAGAACTGGAAACAAAACACAAAACTGGTAAGAAGTTAAAGATAAGGTTTTCTCACCCCTTAAATCATCAAGAGAGCATGATTGAGACCAGTATTTGGGAGTGATCTATATGTCAAAGGAGCCCTCATATTTAGTAGAATGTTTAGGCATCTTCAGAGTCAATGCTCATTCAGGTTTTTTTTTTAAATTCTCTTTATTTTAATCCAACCTCCTTCAATAATACAGTCAGGTCATGATTAGTGTGAGTAATGAATTCCTTTAGTGGTCACATTCAAATGAAAACTGTATATTTTGATTGGTCAGGAACCAATGACCATATCCTAAATAACTATCTCTTGTTATAGTGTGAATTCAGATACATTCAACTATTTTTTAGAATTCATTATTAGAACTAATCAGGACCTTGCTGTATTTTCAACTGTGGGATTTTAAATAAAGAATATTCTTAAGTATTCTAGATTATGTCAGAAACACAAAGACATTAGCCATTCTAATGGAAGACACAAGAAAAGAAAAAAATGACAAAAGCCTCTTAAGTGAATTCAGTCCCTTTATGTTATAAAATCTTTATATAAAACCAATGGAAAGGGAGTTAGATTTTAAGTTGGAGGACCTGAATTCAAGTCTTATCTTGGTACTTTACTATCCTTGTGATCTTGGGAAAGTGTTTAATGTTCTCTGGTAACTGCCTTCCTCAATTATAAAATGAAGGAGTTATAGTTGATGATCAGTGTTTCACTCCTTCTCACTCCGGTCCCTGTATTTAATATATGATTATAAGTCAATCAATAAATTCATTTATTATGTGACTACAATGTATGGGAATACTGTGTTAGAAGACTGTATAAAATTAAACGTTCTTGATCCTTAAGAAAATTACATTTTACTGGGGTTTGTGGGTGAAGTATGCACTACTTTTTAAACATGCTAGGGAATAATGATTTATTTATTTATTTTTTATTTGCAAAACATATGTATGGGTAATTCTTCAACATTAACCCTTACAAAGCTTTCTGTTACAAATTTTTCCCCTTAACTCCCTACCGCTCCCCAGATGGCAGGATATCCACTACATGTTAATTAGGTTAAAATATTTGACAAATTGAATATATGTATACATATTTCCAAACTTATCATTGTTGTGGAAGAAAAATCATATCTACAAGAAAGAAAAATCAGATAAAGGAAACACAATGCAAGCAAACATCAATCAAGAGCATGAAAATGTTATGTTGTGGTCCACATTTCACATCCCTCTCTCTGGGTGTATATGGCTTTCTTCAGTGAACAATTGGAAGTGGTTTGAAACAATTCATTGTTGAAGAGAGCCATGTCCATCATAATTGATCATCATATAGTATTATTGTTGCCATGTATAATGATCTCCTGGTTCTGCTCATTTCACTCAGCATCAGTTCATGTAAGTCTCTCCAGGCCTCTCGGAAATTGTCCTGCTGGTCGTTTCTTACAGAACAATAATAGGGAATAATTATTAATGTTCATTTCTACTTTTCAGACAACAGAGTACGCTCATCCCTTTTGGCAGAGTTTGGGAAGACAGTACATAACCTCCTAACTGGCATGTATCAACTTGAAAAAAAAATAGGGATGCTTAAGGGAACAGCAATAGTTGCCAAGGTTAAGTTCTCTGATATTGACATGGTTAGGCTCATTTCTTTCAATCCCATCATGATATTCAAAGTGGAAGTGCTTTACTTTTGCTTACAAGAGTACTATGGCCTTACATTTCTCCTCTGTCATCCTGATTTCATTAGGACTGAGGCTCTAAATCATTTCCCCTGTTTTTCTCTTTTGTTTCTTTAGTAATTTCCAAGATAATTTTTATCAAAACCTGAGATGAACTACAGTACTGTAATCTTATTAGTGGATCACCTGTTCAAGCAGCATGCTCCTTTAATTCATTATTCCTCCCCTGTGAGTCATATATATGTTCCCAATATCAATCCTTCACTGTGATTATTGCAGCAAAAAAAGTTTAATTTTTGAACAATTGCCTATTTCTTCTTTCTAGATACTGCTTTGGTTATATTCTTCAGCATAGGCTTCCTGTAATTGTTAACCCTTAATCCTTTGAATGCATAACCCAAAGTGACCTATTCCTCATTCCTTCCCCTGTCATTTTAATATGCATTCATTTAATTTCTGATTTCCTGTTTTAAAATATGATCTAATAATAAATACTCAATCCACCACTATTATGTACAATAATAATAACAGTTACACATAAGTAGATATTTGAGGATAGGGATGCAAAGAAAAAAAATTGCTTCTCTCAGGTTACTTCCAAGTTATTATGGGAAATATAATGGAAAATATTATGTGAACAAATAAGTATAAGTATATATGACAATTCAAAGAGTGAGAAAATACTAACTACAAAGGAGGTTTTTATCTCTTTGTTATTCAAATGTCTATAAGAGAAATTACCTTAACTTGTCATTCAAAAATCATTAATCTAGGCATCCAAAACCCTAGCATGGAGTTCTGGTTCTACTATTCCTTTTACGTCTATAATTAAGCAGTCCCTGTTTCTACCTCATTTTCAGTGTCCATGTCTTCTCACATCCGTTCCAACACTTATCATTGTCTTTTGCTATCATCTTAGCCAATCAGAGATGTGTGAGGTGATACCTCAGAGTTATTTTAATTTGCATTTCCCTAATCAATAGCTATTCAGAGCATTTTTTCATTTGTCTATAGAAGGTTTTAATTTCATTATCTGAAGATTGTTCATATTTTGATCATTTATCAGTTGGTGGATGACTTGTATGCTTATAAATTTGACAAAGTTCTTTATATATTTTAAAAATGAGACCTTTGCATATGAAAAGGTGCTCCAAAACACTAGTGATCAGAGAAATGCAAATTAAGACGTCTCTGAGATACCACTACACAACTGTTAGATTGGCTAAAATGACAGGAAAAGATAATGACATATGTTGGAGGGGATGTGGGAAAACTGAGAAATTAATACATTGTTGGTGGAACTGTGAATGGATCCAACCATTCTGGAGAGCAGTTTGGAACTATGCTCAAAAAGTTATCAAACTGTGCATACCCTTTGACTCCGCAGTGTTTCTATTAGGCTTACATACCAAAGAGATCTTAGAGGAGGGAAAGGGACCCACATGTGCAAGAATGTTTGTGGCAGCCCTTTTTGTAGTGTCTAGAAACTGGAAACTGAAGGGATGCCCATCAATTGAAGAATGGCTGAACAAATCATGGTATATGAATGTTATGGAATATTATTGTTCTGTGAGAAATGACCAGCAGGACAATTTCAGAGAGGCCTGGAGTGACTTGCATGAACTGATGCTGAGTGAAATGAGCAGAGCCAGGAGATCATTATACATGGCAGCAACAAGAATATTTGATGATCAATTCTGATGGACATGGCTCTCTTCAACAATGAAATGTTTCAAACCATTTCTAATTGTTCAGTGAAGAAAGCCATATACATCCTGAGAGAAGGATATGAAATGTCGACCACAACATAACATTTCCATGCTCTATATTGATGTTTGCTTGCATCATGTTTCTCTTCTCAGATTTTTTTCTTGTAGATCCAACTTTTCTTGCACAGCAAGATAAGTGTAAAAATATGTATACACATATTCGATTTGTCAAGTATTTTTAACATAATTAACATGTAGTAGACTTCCTGCCAAATAGAGGAGAGGTGGGGACTAGGGGGGAAATTTTTAAATGGCAAGCTTTGTAAGGGTCAATGTTGAAAAATTACTCATACATAAGTTTTCAAATAAAAAGCTTTAAAAAAAATCAAAATAAAAAGAGACCTTTATCAGAAACAGTAGCTGTGTGCATATCCTTTGACTCAACAGTATTTCTACTGGGCTTGTATCTCAAAGAGATCTTAAAGGAAGGAAAGGGACTCACATGTGCAAAAATATTTGAGGCAGCCCTTTTTTGTAGTGACAAGAAATTGGAAACTGAATGGATACCCAGGAATTGGAGAATGGCTGAATAAATTATGGCATATGAATGTTATAGAATATTTTTGTTATGCAAGGAACGACTAGCAGGATGATTTCAGAGAGGCCTGGAGAGACTTGCATGAGCTGATGCTGAGAGAAATGAGCAGAACCAGGAGATCATTATACACAGCAACAACAATACTATTTGATGATCAATTCTGATACACATGGTTCTTTCAACAATGAAGTGATTCAAACAAGTTCCTATTGTTCAGAGATGAAGAAAGTGATACACATCTAGAGAGAGGCCTGTGGGAATGTAGTATGCACCACAACACAGCATTTTAATGCTTTCTGTGAATGTTTGCTTGCATTTTGTTTTCCTTCTTAGGTTGTTTTTTTTTATTTTTTTCTTTCTAGATCTGATTTTTCTTGTGCAGCAAGATAACTATATAAATATGTATACACATATTGGATTTATCATATATTTTAGCATATTTAACATATATTAGACTACTTTCCATATAGGGTAAAGGGATGGGGGCAAGTAGGGAAAAATTTGGAAGAGAAAATTTTGCAAAGTTCACTGTAGAAATATTACTCATATGTTCTGTAAATAAAAAGCTTTAAAAAATTTTTTAAAAAGTAGATGTACAGATGTTCCCCACCTTTATACTTCCCTTCTTATCTTTTTTTTTGTAAGTTTTGTTTGTGTAAAACCTTCTTAATTTAAAGTCATCAATAAAAGTTATTCATTTCACCTTTCATAATGTTCTCTAATTCTTGGGTAATAAATTCCTCCCTTCTTTCAAGATCTTATTGGTAAATTATCCCTTTTTGTCCAATTTTTTTAATATTATCATTCTTTATCCCCAAAATATATATACATTTTGACCTTATTTTGGTATGTGAGATGTAAGTTTATGCTCAGTTTCTGACATATTATTTTTCAGTTTGCCCAGCAATTTTTTTTCAAATACTGAGTTTTTATTCTAGAAGCTGGATACTGGAGATTTATCAAATACTAGATTGCTGTAGGCCTTGAATATTGTGTTCTGTATATCTACCATAGTCCAGGGATCCACCACTCTATTTATTAGCCAGTAACAAATCATTTTGATTTCTAATGCTTTATAATACAATTTTAGCTTTGGTACTGTTAAGCCACCATCATTGTTTCTATTTTTTGTCATTGCTGTTTATGACATTTTCTTCTTCCAGATGAATTTTATGATGTTTTCTAGTTCTATAAAATATTGTTTATAGTTTATTTGCTATGGTACTGAAGAAGTAGACCAATTTCAACAGAATTGTCATTTTTATTATATTAGCTTGACCTTTCCAAAAACATTTGATATTTTTCCAATTGTTTATATCTGACTTCATTTATGTGAGAACTGTTTTGTACCTGGGTTAATATAGTTCTTGGTTTTGTCTTGGCAGGTAGATCCCCAAGTAATTTATTTTTAAGGAGAAATTTTAAATGACATTTTTCTTTCTAACATTTGATGATAAGCTTTGTCAGTAATATATATTTGTATATATATACACATATATAATATATATACACATACACACAAACACCCAGAGACATAAATAATATAATATGTACATATATATATATATATATATATATATATATATATATACATACATATATTGCTGGGAATATATATTTGAGAATTTTATGTATATAAATGTTGATGATTTGCGTGGGGTTACTTTATATCCTACAACTTTACTAAAGCAGTGAATTCCTTCCAGTAAGTTTTTGGATGACTTTCTAAGATTCTCAAAATGTATCACCATATCATCTGAAGAGTGATAGTTTTATTTCCTCATTGCCTTTTCTAATTCCTTTCATTTCCTTTTCTTTCCTTATTGCTAAAATGAACATTTCTAGTGGTGATAAGGGCATCCTTGTTTCACACCTTATTTGGGGTGAATCTTATTTGGAATGTGTCCATCTTCTCTCCCTTATAAATAATGCTTGCTATAGGTTTTAAATGGATACTGCTTGTTATTTTAAGGAAAGCTCGGGGGGCAGAGCCAAGATGGCAAACTGCAGACAGCATCCTCTGTGAGCTCCTGAGACCTTCCCTCAGACCCAGACAAATTGAGCCTCTGAATTGGTTCTGGAGTGAGGCAACACCAAGCACTTGGACTACAACGCACTTCAATCAAATATCTACTTTGAAAGAACTTCTGAGGTCAGTTTTAGACGGGCAGGGGATCGAGCAGCTCCCAGCGCTCAGATGCTAGTGCGCAGCCCCGGTGCAAGTCCGGGGCTGGGAAGCACCAGAAGATTCTAGGCTGCCAGGAAGTCCCTGGGAGACGCTTGGGCCACTTTGCTCTGCTTGCGGGAAGGTGCTTTGTCACATCTACCTTTGATAAAGGGTGGATTGAGAGCAGCTGAAAGTGTGGTCCTAGTGCGGATCTAGCATGAACAGCCCCAGACCAGAAGTCAACTTGGCAAACTGCCCCAGGGCAAATTGAAATTGCTGCTGCAGAATTCTCTGCTGGTGACTGATACCTCAGCTGAAAATCATGAGCAAGAAGAAGAGAGCTCTCACCATAGACAGCTTTTACGGAGAGAAAGTAGGGCAGTCCCCAGATCCTGAGATTCTGAAAACAATCCCAAATGAAGCCATAAAGGTGGACTTAAGCTGGTCTCCCTTTCAGAGAGCTCACCTGGAAGATTGCATAGAGAATCTCAAAAGAGAGCTAGAAGAAAATTGGGGAAATAAATAGAAAGCAGTACAAGAAGGAAATATCGCTCTGCAACAGAGATGTGAAAAACTGGAAAATAAGTCTGGTGAATTGGAAAAAGTCACCAACTCACTGGAAAATAAAGATAGTGAATTGATAAAACACAACAATTAACTGAAAAACAAAATTAGTGAATTGGAAAAAGACAACAATTAACTGAAAAACAAAATTGGTGAATTGGAAAAAGTCACTAACTGACTAGAAAATAAAAATAGTGAATTGGTAAAAGAAAACAATTCACTGAAAAACAAAATTGGTGAATTGGAAAAAGTCACCAACTCACTAGAAAATAAAAATAGTGAATTGGAAAAAGATAACAATTCACTGAAAAACAAAATTAGTGAATTGGAAAAAGACAACAATTCACTGAAAAATAAAGCAAAATGGAAAAATAATGTAATGAACCAAAAAATTCAATTGGCCAGTTACAAAAGGAGTTAAAAAAGATAACTAAAGGAAATAATAATTTAAAAATTAAAATTGAACAAATTGAAATGAATGACTCAATAAGACTTCAAGAATGAGTCAAACAAAAACAAAAAAAATGAAAAAATAGAAGAAAATATGAAATATCTCCTAGGAAA
>JAJPUD010013177.1:31798-45478 GCA_023553655.1 Myrmecobius fasciatus | reverse complement strand
CTTTTTACCTTTTTATGCATCTCTTGAGTTCTGTGTTTGGGTGTCGAATTTTTTGTTCAGATCCGGTCTTTTCATTAGAAATAGGTGAAATTCACCTATATCATTGAATGACCATCTTCTTCCCTGGAGGATAATGCTCATTCTAGCTGGATAGGTTATTCTTGGCTGTAATCCAAGTTCCTTTGCCCTTCGGAATATCTGGTTCCATGCCCTTCGATCCTTCAGTGTGGAAGCTGACAGATCCTGACAGATTCTAATTATTGATCCTCGGTATTTGAATTGTTTCTTTCTAGCTGCTAGCAGAATCTGTTCCTTGGTGCTATAGTCCTGAAATTTAGCCACGATATTCCTTGGGGTTTTAATTTTGGGGTCTATTTCAGGAGGTGATCGGTGAATTCTTTCAATGGTGATTTTGCCCTTTGATTCTACAATCTCAGGGCAGTTTTCTTTCAGGATTTCCTGGAAGATAGTGTTTAGATTCTTTTTTTCATCATGGCTTTCAGGAAGTCCAATAATCCTTAGATTGTCTCTCCTAGATCTATTTTCTAAGTCAGTTGTTTTTCCTAGGAGATATTTCATATTTTCTTCTAATTTTTCATTTTTTTGTTTTTGTTTGACTGATTCTTCAAGTCTTAGTGAGTCATTCACTTGCATTTGTTCAATTCTTATTTTTAAAGTGTTGTTTTCTTCAGTTACCTTTTTAAGCTCCTTTTGTAACTGGCCAATTTGTTCATTGCACTCTTTTTCCACTTCACTAATTTTATTTTTTAATAAATTGGTGTCTTTTTCATATCTCTTTTGCAGGGCATCATATCCTTCTTGCAAGATACTGTATCCTTCTTGCACTGATTTCAGTTTATTTTCCCATTTATCCTCCAGCTCTCTTTTGAGGTTCTTTATGCAATCTTCCAGAAAGGCCTTTTGAAAAGGTGACCAGTGATGGTCCTTGCTGATTTTCTCTGGATTTTTGTCTAAAGGAACCTCTGGATCTGGGGTTGTTTCTTTGCCTTGATAAAAGCTGTCTATGGTGAGAGCTCTCTTTTGCTTCATCATTTTTTTTTAGACAGTGTGGATATCTCTTTAAGGTAGGGAAAAAAAAAACGGCGGCTGAAAAAGCTTTGCCCTGGGGCACTTCGGCGAGTTGACTTAAGGTGCTGGGCCGGTGGGGGCTAGGACTAAGTCCGAATTACTCCTTAAACAAGGCAAGTCTGCCAGAACACCTGTCCCCAATCAGGGCAGAGTGTCCCGAGTGCCTCATATAAACTCCAGGTGTTTGGAATTTGGAGTTTGGAGTTTGGAATTTCTTCCACGATGAACTGAGCTGAGTCCCACCCTCACTTCCGGCCTACACAGGGGTAGTCTATTTATCTCTCTGTCCAAGTCTGACTAACCTGATATGAAGTTATCCAGAGAGCCGTGCCCAAATATTTCTGAGTTTGTTGACTTGAAGATCAGTTCAGAGGCTTATTTTGTTGTTGATTTGAGAGAAGATGGGAAGAAAGGCAGAAAGTCACCTTTTCACTCTGCCATCTTGGCTCCGCCCCTCTAAAAACCTGCAGATTTTTTTCTTAAGGCGCTGATTAATAGCTTGTTTATTTCTTTTTCTAAAATGGGTCTATTTAAATAATTTATTTCCTCTTCTGTTAACCTGGGCAATCTATATTTTTGTAGATATTCCTCCACATCATTTAGATTATTAAATTTATTGGCATAAAGTTGGGCAAAGTAACTCCTAATTATTGCTCTAATTTCCTCTCCATTGGTGGAAACTTCTCCCTTATCATTTTTGAGACTAACAATTTGATTTTTCTCTTTCCTTTTTCTAATCAAATTAACTAAAGACTTATCTATTTTGTTGGGTTTTTTCCATAAAACCAACTCTTAGTTTTATTTATTATTTCAATAGTTTTCTTATTTTCAGTTTTATTAATCTCCCCTTTTATTTTCACAATTTCCAATTTGGTATTTAATTGACAGCTTTTAATTTGTTCTTTTTCTAGCTTTTTAATAGTAAGCCCAATTCATTGAACTTCTCTTTCTCTGATTTATGCAAGTAAGCATCTAGAGATATAAGATTACCCTTCATAACTGCTTTGGCTATATCCCACAAATTTTGGTATGTTGTCTTATTATTGTCATTCTCCTGGATGAAATTATTGATTGTGCCTATGAAACTTTCACCCTTTCATTCTTTAGAGTTAGATTATTTAATTTCCAATTAACTTTTGGTCTATTATCTCCTGGCTTTATATTGCATATGATTTTTATTGCATCATGATCTCAAAAAGATGCATTTATTATTTCTGCCTTCCTGTACTTGATTTTAAAGTTTTTATGCCCTTACACATGGTTAATTTTTGTGTAAGTTTCATGAACTGCTGAGGATAAAGTAAACTCCCTTTTATCTCCATTCATTTTTCTCCAAAGATCTATCATACTTAACTTTTCTAACATTTTGTTTACCTCCATAACTTCTTTCTTTCTTATTTTATGGTTTGATTTATCTAATTCTGAGAGAGCAAGTTTGACTTCCCCCACTAGTATAGTTTTGCTGTCTATTTCTTCTTGCATCTTCTCTAGGAATTTGGATGCTATACCACTTGGCACACATATGTTTAGTGTTGATATTGCTTTATTATTTATGGTACCCTTTAGTAAAATATAGTTTCCTTCCTTATCTCTTTTAATTAGATTTATCTTTGCTTTTACTTGATCTGAGATCAGGATTGCTACCCCTGCTTTGTTGTTGTTGTTGTTGTTGTTGTTGTTGTTGTTCACCTGAAGCATAATTGATTTTGCTCCAGCCCTTTACCTTCACTCTGTATGTATCTTTATGCTTTGAATGTGTAAATAACATATTGTTGGATTCTGGCTTTTAATGTAGTCTGCTATTTACTTCCATTTTATGGGAGAGTTCATCCCATTCACATTCACAGTTAAAATAAATAATTCTGTATTTCCTGCCATCTTATTTACCCAAATTTATGTTTTCCTTTTTCCTTTCCCATTTCTTCCTTCTCCCCTCCCCAGTATTTTGTTTTTGATGACCAGCTCCCTCAAACAGTTCTTCCCCCTTTAGTGCCCCTCCCCCTTTTTTACACCTTTCCCCTAATTCTTCTATTTTCCCTTCTATTAGTCTATCCCTTTTTTTCCTCCTCCCCCCACTTCCTATAAGTAGGGACAAGTTTCTCTGTGAAACTAAATCTGTCTGACATACTCTTTTAGAACCCAATCTGATGAGAGTAAGATTCACACAATGCTCCTCCCCCTCCCTTCCTTCCCTCAATTATATTAGGTTTTCTTTGCCTCTTCATAAGTTTTTACCTTATTTTACCTCCCTTTTTAAAATTTTATTTTACCTTCTTTTCCATCTTTTTCCAATATGATAGTCCTTCCACCTCTAGTTTCTTTTTCATCTTATCCAAATAAAATAAAATTATACCCCCATTCTTTTAATGTACCCATAGTAGAAATATAGTTCTCAAGAGTTCTTTCCTTTTTACCTTTTTATGCTTCTCTTAAGTTCTGTGTCTGGAGGTCAAATTTTTTGTTCAGATCTGATCTTTTCATTAGAAATAGGTGAAATTCACCTATATCATTAAATGTCCATCTTCTTCCCTGGAAGTTAATACTCATTCTAGCTGGATAGTTTATTCTTGGCTGTAATATAATTCCTTTACCTTTTAGAATATCTGATTCCAGCCCCTTCAATCCTTTAATATGGAAGCTGACAGATCTTGGGTGAATCTAATTACAGTTCCTTGGTATTTCAATTGTTTCTTTCTTGCTGCTTGCAATATCTTTTCCTTGGTGTGATAGTCCTGAAATTTAGCCACAATATACCTTGGGGATTTAATTTTGGGGTCTTTTTCAGGAGGTGATCGCTGAATTCTTTTGATGGCAGTTTTACCTTCTGATTCTAAAACATTAGGGCAGTTTTCTTTCATGATTTCCTGGAAGATAGTGTCTAGGTTCTTTTTTTCATCATGGCTTTCAGAAAGTCCAATAATCCTTAGATTTTTTCTCCTAGATCTATTTTCCAGGACAGTTGTTTTTGTTAGGAGATATTTCATATTTTCTTCCATTTTTTCATTTTGTTTTTGTTTTTCTTTGATTCTTCAAGTCTTCTTGAGTCATTCACTTATATTTGTTCAATTCTAATTTGTAATGTATTTTTTTCTTCAGTTACCTTTTTTAGCTCCTTTTGTAACTGGCCAATTTAATTTTTTTGTTCACTGCAGTCTTTTTCCATTTCACCAATTTTGTTTTTTCAGTGCACTGGTGTCTTTTTCATATCTTTTTTGTAGGGCATTATTTTCCATTCCTTCTTGCAATGATCTCGTTTCATTTGCCCATTTTTCTACAAACTCTCTTTTGAGATTTTTTAAGCAATATTCCAGGAAAGCCTTGTGAAATGGGTACCAGGTCATGTCTCCCTTTGTGGCTTCCTCTGGAGTTGCTTTACCTTTATGAACCTCAGGATCTGAGGACTGTTCTTCTCTCTCTGCATAAAAGCTGTCTCTGGTGAGAGTTCTTTTCTGTTTTTTATTCATTTTTTTAAAAAAACACTTGAGGTCTGTTTAAAGCAGAGGAGCTACAACTTCTTTAATTTACCCTGGGGCAGTTTGTCTGATTGACTTCCTGGTTAGGTCCTGGTTTCTCAGTGGTTTACAATCTACCTTTTACAAAAGGCAGATCTGCCAAAGCACATGCCGGCAACCAGGGCAGAATGGCCCAAGAGTCTCACAGGGACTTCCCAGGTGTTTAGAATCTGCTACACTGAGTCCCACCCCCAGCTTCCTGCCCTGTCTCCTGGAGCTGCAATCTGAGCTCAGCAAGCTGCCCAACCCCCTGCCAGTCTGAAATAGACCTACTCCAAAGCTCTTCCAAGGTAACTTCTGCTGAGAATGTATTGTAGTCCAAATATTTGGGGACGCTTTGACAGAACCAATTTAGAGGCTTAATCTGCTGTTGGTTTGAGAGAAGGTCAGAGAAGGTCACAGAGAGTGGTGTCTTCACTCCGCTATCTTGGTTCTGCCCCCTGTTTTGACATATTCTAATATGTTGTTTCCTCTCAATAAAATGTAAGCTTCTTGAGTACAGGTTCTGTCTCTTTTTTGTTTATATATACTCACCATCTCATGCTTTGCACACAGTGAGCAAAGCACCAGCATTTTTTTAATATTAAGTTAAAAGGAATTTTTAACGAATATTATCTTAACAATATTACAATTCTTAGAATAAGTGTTCTTCATTTGGAGCCCATAAACCTTAAAAGTCTGTATAAAGAAATTTCAGGGAGTCTGTGAATTTTGTTTTTGGAATATTTTGATAACATTGTTTCAATCATACAACTTCTGTTCTAATCCTATACACTTTCCTTTATGCATCTACGAAATGAAAAACAAATTTATTCTGGTTAGGCTTGATGGAATATAGTTGCTTTTGCTGCACAAGAGGGTGAGACTGATCACTAACGTTGGTGAATTCTACAAGTAACAAAAGATTTTGTATTCCCTCTCTCTCTCTCTTTCTTTCTGTCTCTCTCCGTATATATATATATATATATATATATATATATATATATATATATATATATATATATATATATATCTGAAAGGATCTTTGGTGTCATCAAAATAAATTCTTTTATTTTATTGATGAGGAAACTGAAATCTAGAATGAATTGTGACTTACTCAGTTATACAGATAGACATGATGAAAATAGCAATAAAGGACAATTGAAGACACCATCCATAACCAGAAAAGGAGCTGATAAATATGTGTGTGTATGCACACACACACACACACACACACACACACACATACTTCTTTGTGTCTAATGCTAGCCATTTCTAGGATGAGTGAGAAGAAAAAAAGGGAAAAATAAAAAAGACATTGACATAACTATAATATATGTAAAAGGAATAGCAAGTTGTACATAATAGATTTGCAATTTCATGTGCAACTATCTTTTCATTTTACTATATTACAGAAATGTTTTTCCCATAAATTAAAATAAAATAAGCTTAAAGAAAAAAACATTTTTTATTTCAAAACTGATACACTAATAACTATATCATTCTGTCTCTTAAGGAAGAGAGTCTTCAAATTTTAGGGTCTGTATAATTTTTAATATTAAAATTGATCTTCATACTTGAAAAGTTGGGAACCACTGGTATTGCCAAATTAATCTGCCAGTGAAAATTCTAATTTTTGCCTAATGATTTTGGCATAATGCAAATGAAACCCAATTATTTTATTCAGAGAATGGAAAGGAAGTCATATACAGTAGCTATTACAGGACTAGGTGAATATTCATCTGAAACATTTCTTAACAATTTCAACTTTCAAAGCAACAGACATACAATTGCAATGGAAATAAGCAGCCACACTCACTCACACAAACCAGACATCAAGTGTCCCGAGTGAGCAGCTGGGGGAATTCCAATATAGAATAATGAAACCCTAAATGGTAAGTTCCCATAGCAGCTAAGGCATTCACATGAGAGCCAGGAGCAGCTGGCAAAAATAACTGAAGAGCTGGGAGCTCTCCATTGACATGAAACAGGTGTGCATGCTGGCTTGGACTTGAGTCTAGCTGTCATCTCAGCAAAATGCATGGACCCAAAGGGTCCAAGAGAAGATCTGGCTAGAACCAACTCCTTCAAAAAATGTAACCCAGAAAACCAATAACATTGTTCTGGAGATAACCTGAAAGGTTTGTAGGACTTCAAGTGGCATGGTCAGATCATAGAATTGAACGAAGAGTATTTGGTTTCTAATGTTTTAAAATTAATTCTTCTATAGGAAGTATCTGCTAAAGAGGTAACTAAATCATTTGCCAGCAGGAAACATATTATATTGCATTTAGAGAATTGAGATTCATAAGGACGATCAGCTCTGTCAGCATAGAAAGGCAGAGGCTCATTTTCTCAAGAAGGCTGGAAAAAAATTGAATCTTTTTTTTTGCCAGAGGGGAATTATTAACATGAATCTTTTAATGTTCAAAGATTAGACACAATGTGTACAAGTTAACTTACACATTCAGATTTAGAAATAGCTTTGACTGTTCCCCTAAAGTACAGGAAGTTCTAAAATGCAATTTAACTCACTTGATAGTGAAATCAGGTCCACATCACCAAATGCCATCCCAAGGCAGCCCCAAATGGTGGCATTCTTGCTGACAGTCTCACAATCAAGACTAATAATGAATAAGTAGATAGAGCAACCTGTTCACCTACTGCAAATAGCAGGACAGAATTAGGGTACTCACACATGCTGGAATGAGGAAACTGGACAGTATTGATTTGTCAGTTTAAAAGAAAATTATGTGGTGAGGCCTTGACAATATATGCTATTTATAGGAAGCCAAAAATAAATTAATAAAAAATACTGTGGTTATAATTAAGGAGAAATAATTATTAATTTTCACATATTACTGAACAGTTTGCATAACATTTTACACACATTTTCTCATTCAATTTAGACATAAGCAGAATGAGGACCTGATTCCAGGCAGAGGATTTTGTTTTAAATTCTGCCTCTAACATTTAGTAGCTTTCTGACTTTGTCATTTCATGCTGCTGGACCACAGTTTCCTCTTTATAAAATGAGATAGTATGGCTTCAATTAATTTTTTCTACTTATTTATTTTAATACACATTGCTTTATGAATCATGATAAAAGTGAAATCAGAACAAATGGGAAAAACCATAAAAGAGGAAAAAAACAGAAAAAAGAAGTAAACATAGCATGTGTTGATTTATATTGTATCTCCATAGTTCAAGATACAGATGGCATATTCTACCCAATGTATATTGTGATTACCTTGTATCACTGAACCACTGAGAAGAACCAAGTCTTTTGTAATTGACCATCACACTGTCTTGCTGTTACTATATCTAATGTATTTCTGGTTTTACTTGTTTTACTCAGCATCAGTTCATGTAAATATCTTCAGGCCTTTCTAAAATCAGTTTGTTCATAATTTTTTATAGAACAATAATATTCCATTAACTCCATATACCACAACTTATTCAGCCATTCTCCAATGATGGGCATTCAATCAGTTTTCAATACTTTCCTACAACAAAAAGAGCTGCTATAAACATTTTTACATATGTGGGCCCTTTTCCCTTCTTTATGATTTTCTTGGGATACAGACCCAGTAGTCGCACTTCTGAGTCAAAGGATTTGCACATTTTTATAGCCCTTTGGGCATAGGTCCAAATTGCTCTCCAGAATGATTAGCTCATTTCACAATTCCACCAACAGTGCATCAGTTTTCCCCCTCCCCCCCATATTCCCTCTAACATTTATCAATGTCTTTTCCTGTCATAGTCAATCTGAAAGATATGAGGTGGTACCTCATAATTGTTTTAATTTTCATTTCTCTTATCTATTGATAAGATAAGTGATTTAGAGTATTTTTATACTTTCTATATAGATGTATAGATATATTTTTTACTCTTATATAGATGGCTTTAATTTCATCATACAAAAATTGTCTGTTCATAACCTTTGACCATTTCTCAATTGGAGAATGACTTGTAATCTTATGAATTTGATGCAGTTCTTTATATATTTTAGAAATGAGATCTTTATCAGAAACACTGGTAGTAAAAAAAATTCTCAGCTTTGTACTTCCCTTTTAATCTTGTTTCTGTTGGCGTTGTGCAAAACCTTTTTAATTTAATGCAATCAAAGTTACCCTTTTTGCATTTCACAATGTTCTCTAGTTCACCTTTGGTCAAAAATCCCTCCCTTCTCTAAAGATCTGAGAGGTGAACTATGCCTTGCTCCCCTAATTTGTTTATGCCATCAGCCTTTATGTCAAAATTATGTATCCATGATGGAATAAATTTATGTCCAAAGAAGATCTGGAACTCTTAATTGAACACCAGATAGATAATTTTGATTATATTAAGTTAAAAAGTTTCTGTACTAACAAAACTAATGTAGACAAGATTAGGAGAGAAGCATCAAATTGGGAAATCATCTTTATATTTAAGGGTTCTGATAAAGTCTCATATCTAAGATATATAGAGAATTGTCTCACATTTATAAAAATTCAAGCCATTCTCCAATTGATAAATGGTCAAAGGATATGAACAGACAATTTTCAGATGATGAAATTAAAACCATCTCTAGTCATATGAAAAGTTGCTCCAAATCACTATTGATCAGAGAAATGCAAATTAGGACATCTCTGAGGTACCACTACACACCTGTCAGATTGGCTAAAATGACAGGAAAAGATAACGATGAATGTTGGAGTGGATGTGGGAAGACTGGGACACTGATGCATTGTTGGTGGAGCTGTGAACGGATCCAACCATTCTGGAGAGCAGTTTGGAGCTATGCTCAAAAAGTTATCAAACTGTGCATACCCTTTGACCCAGCAGTGTTTCTATTGGGCTTATATCCCAAAGAAATCATAAAAGAAGTAAAGGGCCCCACATGTGCAAGAATGTTTGTGGCAGCTCTTTTTGTAGTGGCTAGAAACTGGAAACTGAAGGGATGCCCATCAATTGGAGAGTGGCTGAATAAATTATGGTCTATGAATGTTATGGAATATTATTGCTCTGTAAGAAATGACCAGCAGGACGATTTCAGAGAGGCCTGGAGAGACTTGCATGAACTGATGCTGAGTGAGATGAGCAGAACCAGGAGATCATTGTACACGGACGGCAACAACAGTACTATATGAGGATCAGTTCTAATGGACATTACTCTCTTCAGCAATGAAATGCTTCAAACCAATTCCAATTGTTCAGTGAAGAAGGCCATATACACCCAGAGAGAGAGAGATGTGAAATGTGGACCACAACATAACATTTTCATGTTCTCTATTGATGTTTGCTTGCATTGTATTTCCTTTATCGGATTATTCTCTCTTATAGATACGATTTCTCCTGAACAAAAAAATGATGTGTGGCAATAACTATGCATATATTCGATTTAAGTATTCTAATATAATTATCATGTAGTGGATATCCTGCTATCTAGGGGAGGGGTGGGGAGTAGGGGGGAAAAATTTATAACAGAAAGCTTTGTAAGGGTTAATATTTAGGAATTACCCATACATATGTTTTGCAAATAAAAAGTATTAATAATAAAAAATAAAAAAAATTATGTATCCATTTTGACATTATTTGGGTATGGGATGTGAGGTTTAGGTGTAAGCCCAGTTTCTGATATATTATTTTCCAGTTTTCCTAGCAATTTTTGTGAAATAGTGAGTTTTTATGCCAGAAACTAAAGTCTGGAGAGTTATCAAATATCAAATACAAATTAAATACAATGCTATAGTCATTGATTATTGCATTTTGTAAATCTAATCAATTCTACTGATCCACCACTCTATTTCTTAGCCAGTACCAAATGGTTTTGATGACTGCTGCTTTATAATATTGTTTTAGGTTAGGAACTACTAAGCCACCATCCTTTTTTCATTTATTTCTTTGATATTCTTGACCTTTTGTTCTTCCTGGTGAATTTTGTTATTCATTTTTCTAGCTTTACTATATATATATACATATATACATAGATATATGTATATATATATGCAAAATAGTTTTTTTAGTAGTTTGATTGATACGGCACCAAAAAATACACCAATTTAGGCAGAATAGTCATTTTTATTACATTTGCACAACTTACCCATGAGCAATTGATATTTGTCCAATTGTTTAAATCTGATTTTATTTATACGGGAAGTGTTTTGTAATTGTATTCATATAGTTCCTGGGTTTGTCTTGGTAGGTAGACACCCAAATATTTTATTTTGTCTACAGTAAATTTTGAATGGAATTTCTCTTTCTATCTCCTGCTGATGGGCTTTGTCAATAATATATAGAAATGCTGATGATTTGTGTAGATTTATTTTATATACTGAAACTTTGCTAAAGCTGTGAATTGTTTCAAGGAGTGTTTTGGATGATTTTCTAGGATTCTCTAAGTATATTATCATATCATCTACAGAAAGTGATAATTTTATCTCCTCATTGCCTATTCAAACTCTTTTAATTAATTTTTTTTGCTTCTTACTGTTAAAGCCAACAATTTTCATTGGAAATGCATTCAGCTTACCCATTACAAATAATGCTTCCTATTGGTTTTATATATATACTGGTCATTATTTTACTGAAATCTCAGTTCATCCCTATGTTCTCTAGTGTTTTTAATAGCAATGGATGCTGTATTTCATCAAAAGATTTTACTATATTTATTGAAATTATTATGATTTTAGTTGGGTTTGTTATTGATGTGATCAATTATTGTGATAATTTTCTAGATATTGAACCAACCCTAAATTCCTGTTTTAAATCTTGATCATAGTGTATTATCTTGCTTATAAATTGCTGTAATCTCATTGCTAATGTTTTATTTTAAAATTTTCCATCAATATTCATTAGAGAGATTGCTCTGTAATTTTCTTTTTCTGTTTTGGCTCTTGCAGATATCAGTACCATATTTATGTCATAGGAGGAATTTGGCAGGACTCCTTTTTTTTTTTTTACCTATTTTGCCAAATAATTCAAATAGTATTAGAATTGATTGTTCTTTAAATGTTTGGTAGAATTCACTTCTGAATCCAATTGACCTTAGAGACTTTTGTCTTAGGGAGTTCCTTGATGGCTTGTTCAATTTCTTTTTCTAAAATGGGACTATGTAAAGTAATTTATTTCCACTTCTACTAATCTGAGCAATTTGTATTTTTTGTAAATATGCATCCATTTCAGTAAGATTGTCAGATATGCTGCCATACAGGTAGGCAAAATAGCTTCTAATTATCACTTTAATTTCTTTGTCTTTGTTGGTAAGTTCACCTTTTTCATTTTTGATGCTGGTAATTTGGCTTTTTCTTTCCTTTTTCTAATCAAATTAGCCATAATTTTATCTATTGTTTTGTATCTTTCATAAACCAACTCTTACTATTATTAACTAGCTCAATAGCATTCCCTTTTTAAATCCACTTTGCTATTCACTTCTGTTTTATGGGAGAGTTAATCCCATTTGAATTAAGTTAAGATTACCAGCTCTGTATTTCACTCCATCCTATTTTTCTCCTCTGTATATACTTTTGTTCTCTCTTTCCATCCTGAACTTCCTTAATAGTGTTTTATTTTTTTAACTCACCTGCTACTACCTGCCCTATCTTCTGTCACCTCTCCCCTCTTGTCTTACTTTTTTTCCCCTAGTGTTTCTGCCCTCCCTTCTATTTTGCCTCTCCCTTTATTTCCTCTTTTTCCTCCTACTTCTTTATAGGATTAGATAACTGTCTATATCCAGCTGAATGATTAAATTATTCCCTCTTGGAGTCAAAACTGATGAGACAAAGCTTCAGACAATGCTCACCTCCCTCCATTCCTTCCCTGGATTGTAAGAGGTCTTTTGTGCCTCTTCATCTAATGTAATTTGTCCATTATATCTCACTTTTCCTCTTCTTCCAGTACAATCTTTTTTGGACCCCTTAATGTCTTTATCTTTGAAATCATCATATCAAAGTCCATTCACAACCAAACCCTTTGTCCATGTAGTGCCCCTGTCACAATAAGAGATACAGTTCTCAAGAATTACGATCTAATTTTCCCATCTAGGGAATGTAAACAGTTTAAACTTTAAGTAATATATATATATTTTTTTTTCCCTGTTTATCTTTTTGTGCTTCTCTTGAATCTGACATTTGAAGATTAAATTTTCTGTTTAGTTCTGTTTTTATTTTCAATAGAAATAAGTGAAAGTCTCTTACTTCTTCAAAGATCCTTTGATCTCCCTGAAAGATGATGCTCAGTCTCACTGAGCAGTTAATTATTGGTTGTAACCCCAGAACCTTTGCCTTCTTGGCATATGGCATTTCAGCTCCTTCAATCCTATATTGTAGAAACTGCCAAATCCTGATTAATCCTGACCATTGCTCCTTGATATTTAAATTGCCTTTTTATGGTAGCTTGAGTTTGTAGTTCTGGAGTTTTGCAACAATGTTCCTTGTTGTTTTCCTTATGGGATCTCTTTCCAAAGATGATTAATGGATTCTTTCAATGACTATTTAGCCCCTTGTTTCTAGAGTATTGGGGAAATGTTCCTGGTTGATCTCTCCTTGAAGAACACTATCTAGACTCTTTTTTATTGGTCATGGCCATCATGTAGGTCAATAATTTTAAAACTGTCTCTTCTAGGGGCAGCTAGGTGGTACAGTGGATAGAGCACCAGCCCTGAAGTCAGAAGGACCTGAGTTCAAATCTGCTCTCAGACACTTAACATTCCCTAGCTGTGGATCCTGGGCAAGTCACTTAACCCAAATTGCCTAAGCAAAAAAAAAAAAAAATTGTCTCTTCTGGATCTATTTTACACATTTTTTTTAGTTTGTTTGACTGATTCTTGATGTCTCATTAACTTCCATTAACTTCCATTTGCCCTATTTTAGTTTTTAATGGGTAATTTTCTTCAATTAGCTTTTGTAGCTCTTTTCCTCATTTGGTTAATTCTACTTTTGAAAGTGTTGCTTTCTTCAGTGGATTTGTTTTTTTCATTTTGCCTATTGTGTGTGTGTGTGTGTGTGTGTGTGTGTGTTTTAGAAATTGCCTTCCATTTCTAAGCCATTGACTCTCTCTTGCATTCCTCTCATTTATTTTCTCATTTTTTCTTCTACCTCTCTTATTTGTCTTAAAAAAA